>JAUMHA010406303.1:178-10970 GCA_032359765.1 Saxidomus gigantea | reverse complement strand
TGACTGACGTGCCGGAGCTACTTTCAGATTTGGTACTTAAGGAGTAGGCTTCGGAAAACGGTAAGTAAATTTGTTTGTTTACACAAACAAATAAAAAATAATATAATGAACAACCTACACTTTAGATGACTACTATATTGCCTAGACTGCTCCTTTATATAACAAGTACATGTATGCTTGTCATCGACTTCTAAGGAGCATGTTTTAATTTACTTCCGCATTCATACCTTATACCAGGTAGCTATATTGACCTTTTTTCAGTATTGAACTTGTGAATTTGAACTTGTGAACAATTTGAACTTGTTAACAATTTGAAGAATTAAGGTCTACGGGCCTACGGGCCAAATGTTGAAAAAGTCAGCCCAGTGGCAGAACCAACTTGGACCCAAGGATTTTAACAATGCTTATCCCGAGTTCTCCATCGAATGGAATTATTTGAAGAATTTTGACAGAGCTTAATGTGAGGAACATGTCTGCCAAGTTTCATCAACATTGCGTTAGTGGTTTCAGAGATGTCGTACTAAGCAAAGGCGGACGACGGACATTCAACCATACTAAAACTTCACCATGGACATTTCGTGCTCAGGTGAGCTTAAGAAGCAATAAAGTTACTAATAAGTTCTCTTTAACATTTTGTAACTGAAGTAAGACTTTTTTCATGATGGTAAATAAGATAAAAAAAACAAGTAATGTCATTGTCAAACACTATTTAATTTGCTGTCTTTGCAACGGATTATACAAATGTACATGTACTTTGATTCTGGAAAATAAAACTGAACAGACTTAAAAACTTCTGTAGAGATATAACAGTAACATATGGCCCTGGAATCCATTTAGTATTAACGACCACTGAGCATATTTGAATATTTTATTGCAGAGCGGCTGACCAATCATCTATATCAATCAGTTTCACGTAGTCACAGGTATGTCCTTCCGACCCAAAAGCCAGTAGGTCATCTGAGTGCCTTTTCCCTAAAAATAAACCGAACAAATGAAAAGGTTAAAACAAATACATAAAAAATACGCCGAGGTTTTACATGAAACATTTGCACTTCCATTGATGTTGACCGATTGCGTGCACTTTACTGATCTCTGTTTCCTAAACTATTTATACAAATTACCACTGTGTATTTCCAACGTGTTTGGAAAGCAATTATGTTTTGTATAAATGTAACACTTATTTCCGAAGAAAATATTTTCGTTCATTTCACCGAAATTCTTGCCAACGATTCCTATTGTAACATTTTGTAAATTTATGAACAGTTTCAGTAAGCTTGTGCTTCAAGTAGAACTGTTTCTTGTACAAGTGCGTTTCGCTGTTAGTTGCCTTGTAGGCCGTATAAAGTGGAGAAAACGTCAATTCCTGAATACGTAATGGTGAAAATATCAGGACTGATAATTAACCTGCGATACATAGGCATAAGTTTTTAATATGGTGAAAACCCTAACATGAGCGAACATTTCACTCTGTGCAACTTACCTTTACTTCGACTGAGCCTCTCTGTACCATTTCAAATTTATTAGATTTCTCCAGGGCTGAATTTGCCCACTGACTTAGGTGAATTTTCATAGCTGCAATGTATACATGAAAACAGATTGATTTACAATGTATTTACTACAGAGGTAAGTGACTTCAAGTACCATGGTAGAATGAAATGTTTGTATTGAAAGTGTCAACGTGAACTGCACAAACTATTTCAAATAGCAAGAAATCAGCAAATTATATACCTTCGCCATTTGATTCCATTCTGCTAGCCACATTGACTGTGTCGCCGAACAAGCAATACCGCGGCATCGTTCGGCCTACAACACCTTAAGATAAGATAAAAGACAATTTTGTTTGATTATAAAATATTGTCATACAAGTACTTATAAACATGATAAACAGAAGTTCCAATATGACACTGATATTTTTTTTTGGTGGGTCTACTCATTCATTAAATAAGAAGGCCAAAATGATCTTATATCGCTCACTTGAGTCAGCAGCAATTGACAAAACCCGGTTGAAAGATCTGAATAACGGATTCAGAACATGTGACCTCTAAAAGTTACACACACAAGGTAATCCTTTTATTTGATCTGTAGACCATATTTTAAAGTTCTGACTACGTTTCATCGAGATGAGTACTAAAATTTGCCTGTAGAGTGCTAATTATATTTTCATTGATTAAACGTGTTTTATTTCATTTGAGAAGGTTACCCATTTTACTCATTTCTTTGGGGTTTTTTTGTATCTTAACCAACGTATCATCGGTCATGAATACAGTCCCTTTTTTTCAAGATAACTAGGCACAAAAAGTGGCTTCTATGGTGTTCACGATTGACCTTGTTTTAACCCCACGTGACAAACTGTCACACAAATGGTTTTTATTAATATTGCACACAGAAAATGTTAACAAGGTTATATATAAATTTGTCTGGTGACTAAATATTTTACCAACGGTCTTGGTCTAGCAAACATGAAGACCTATCAAGACTAACATTCTGACCTATTTTCTTGAACTTGGATACAAAATATAATCTAATGTTAACAATATTTCTATGATTTGACCAACTGACTTGGTGTCTTAGTCTTAGCCAAGATTTAATTAAGACATGACAGAAACTATTATTCTAGAATATCGGATCGATATTTCTGGTGATTTTCCCAATGCCGTATTAATAGTTTCTGTTATAAGCACGCGGTTCAGATGGAAATATCAGTCACCGAGGGTATTACTGTTTTGCGGGAACTCGGCCGGCTCTGAAGATTGTTAATGGTTTTCCTATATAAGTCTATGTAAAACAATTAAACCCCCATGCGAGGTCACTTTTGATTTGAACAAACGTGGTAGAGGTCTACTAGACAATGTTTTAATCAGTATCTTAGCTCCTGACCTTATGATTTTGGAGAGTAAGATTCTTAAAAGTTTTCCTATATAAGTCAATGTCAAACAAGTGACCCCCGGGCAGAGCCAATATTGACCACAGGGGCAAGATTTGAACACTTTATGTAGAGGTCAACTAGGCAATGCTACATGCCAAATATCTAAGCTCTGGGCTTTGCAGCTTTGGAAAAGAAGATTTTTAAGTTTTTCTTATTTGTTGCCATAGCAACCAGAGTTTTGCATGGAATGGAATTCCTTAAAAATAAATGAAGAGCTTTATGCAAGGAGCATTCCTGCCAAGTCTCATCAAGATTTCCCTAGTTGTTTAAGAGGAGATGTTATTCGAAGCAAATATGAGCGACGGACGGACGCCGGACATCCAATCATCATAAAAACCCACCATGAGCACTTCAAAAAAGTGACTACACATTGTCTTACTATTTAGAAAAACTGCAGTAACTGACATAGGACTGGTACTGGCCATCCGGAAAGAATTGACATGCAGATGTAGACAACCTTACTATTGCATTGAATATATCTTTATATAATACAGACTGTCTTTGTTTAACAAACGTCTGAAATTAGGATAGGTACAATGCAGTTAGGATAATGCGACACCACTTAACGGAATTATAAAACATTTATAACCAGTGCCTAAAAAGGTAAATCATGTGTTCAAGGTATAGTTTAGTTGTTAACATATCATTGTGTTTGTACAAAATACTGTATTCTTCCGCTCTGTCACTGCAATATTATATCGGTACGGGACGGTTTTAAAGTAATACTGTGTTCTTTAAAAACAGCGAAGAAGTGGGAAGTTTTTTAATGCAATTTTAAGTTGCTGCTTGATTAACTTCAAATAGCGAAAGCTTCTTGAACTTCGACCAATTCTAGAATTTGCACACATCAAAAACTGCTTAGTTATTTACCTGCTGCACATGGTCCGGTATGAATGCCAATCCGGAGCTGAAGCTTGGTTCTCGGTGTGTGAACTATCCTGAAGTCTGTGGCACATTTCAAAAGATCTAAAGACATGTTTGCAATTTCTTCTGAGTGTTGATCACCATTTTTGACAGGCAAACCACTTACTACCATATAGGCGTCACCTATTGTTTCTACCTAGATAATAGAATTAAAAACAAGATGCAGTTGTGTATTCGGTTATCATTTGTTGTTGTTAAGAGTGGTACAAAATCAAAATAAAACAAGCAAATTCAGTGAGTTTATATCCCCCGCCTAATGAAGCAAATACAAATGTAGCTGAAAACTGCAACTGGAAAGTGTATTGGTCTGTCTGCTTCCAAAAAAAGTGAGCATTTTTTAAAATGTTCACCACCCCACTGGGGCCTCATCTCTAAGGTGATTTTCTTTTCATCAAGTTACAGTCATAAAGAACTTAAATGTTGTGAGTTAATTAAATCAATAATACTACTTACAGACAACAGGAATTCTGTTATGTTTCTATATAGAATAATAATGTAAGAAAAACACCACATCCCCTTAAGGGCCTCATTTCTGTAAAAATCCAGTTTCTAAATTTTCGGTTGTTAGAGAACTCACAGTTGATTGTGTTTGCCAAACAAAATCAAATTCTGACAAGCTTTTTCAGAAAAAAACAGCATTTTTAAAATTTCACCACCCTATTGGGGCCTCATCTCTGAGGGGGATTAACATTTTCTGCATCTTACAGTGATACAGAACTCAGTTGTTCTAAGTTAAAGTAATCGGTACTATTATTTTCAGAACAAAAAATCTAAATTTCTAAATAACCGGTTTCAGAAAAATAGAATTTTAATGTTTTTTATTAGATATAGAAGAAAATAACCAATCTTGACGATAGGTGTGTGTGCACCGCGTCATTAGGCTATTATACGCTTATTTAAAGTCTCATGAGTTTTTTAGTTATGACTCCGGACCGACGGACGGACAGACAGACAACGCCTAAACAGTATCCCTCCGCCCTTTGGCGGGGGATAATAGAAAAATGAGTTCTACAAATACATTAGGCTTTAATCAAGTTCTTCAAATAACTTGGCGATACAAAGCCGTTTAAGTTGTTGGTCGTCTTTTGAGTTTACGTAAGTTATCAAACTTACTCATTACGAAACTTGTTACAAATTGACATTCACACCTACGTATACTTCAGTAACTTACCTTATAAACATCATGTCGCGAAATCGTGGCATCAAACGTTGTGTACAGATCATTAAGAAAATCTACTAGTTCTATTGGTGTACTTTCTGATGACAACTTTGTGAACCCAACGATATCAGAAAAATATATGGTAACACTTTCGAATATTTCCGGCTGGACGACTTTTCCTAATTTAAGATCCTCTGCAACAGTTCTGAAGAAGACAGTTATGGCAAGCGGAATGCACATTATTTCTTTAAACTATAGGTTTCAGGTGACGTTTGCACAATAATGTCTTAAACCGTGGTTTAAAGTCTAAAACCGCAGTCATAGTTAAAGTCTGTTAAACCCATAGTTTAAGAGACAACCGATCAAATAAGCTAAAACCACGGTTTAAAGTGTGTCAGGTGACCTGTTAAAACGATTATACAATATATTTTTACGTTAAACTGTGGGAGCGGTGGTGTAGAGGTTTAAGTGTCTGCCGCTCATCCCGGAGGGCGGGTACGAGCCCCGCCAAGGTCACGACAGTACCTCCTCATATGACACCAGTACTGGTTTTTCCAGGAAGCGGACTCGAGAGTGACTCGATAAGCTAAAAGCTTTCTTCACAATCGAGCTAAAATAAATTAGTATAAACTAAGCTGTGGTTTTACGCACCAAGTGCACATAAAATCTGTTAAACCATAGGTTTAACTGTTAACCCTATAGTTTAAAGGATTAATGTGCATTTCGCTTGCCATAGACAGTAATTTCCATTTAAATAAAATATAGGCAATTTATAACTGGAGTTCTTTTCCAAGCAGCTTGCGTGGTTTTATTTTTCAGT
This sequence comes from Saxidomus gigantea, assembly GCA_032359765.1. Classification (NCBI taxonomy): domain Eukaryota; kingdom Metazoa; phylum Mollusca; class Bivalvia; order Venerida; family Veneridae; genus Saxidomus; species Saxidomus gigantea. The sequence goes on along the minus strand of JAUMHA010406303.1, from coordinate 5,141 downwards.
ATCACTACGCTCGAGCACTAAATTAATGATGTAATTTGGTCCATGCTGGCTAGACGCGTCCCTTAACAAAAATGTATACTTGAATATCACATAATATTTAGATTTAGTTAAGTTTAATCTAGATGTTTCAGAGGTTAAGAACTTACGGAGGCAGCATTCTGTATAACAACGTGTCTGTTTTTCTTTTCTCTTCCAGTAGCTGCTCTGTACGTTGTTCCACAATGGCTTCCAAGTTTACAGCATATTTTTCTAGCATAAGCACCATGTTATCAACAATATTCAGTTTTCTAGAAAAAAATAAGTGCGGAAGTATGTAGTAAAGAAACTTGTTTGATGGTTTCTTGAGCAAGTCTTGGTTCCCTTTACAAAATAAAGAATGTAAACTAACTAGATTTGAGAAATAACATATTATCCCGAGACATGTATGTGGTAAGAAGTTATAGTTTAAGACAAGCAAAACACACTAAAATAAAAAGAACTATAAACAATGTGTTGTAGCAGTGCTGAAATTTATCTCTGCTTCGCCAAGTGCGATTCAAACCAAATTGTAGTATTTAAAGTTTTTCGTGTGGTGTAGTATGATGAATCTCATTATCATCATTTATGCTGTATACTGTCTTTCGTTTTGTAACATGTGTGCTGGGTTTTCTTTTTCATTTGACGTTTGTATCTACCGTATTTTATCCTTTCTTTTTCTTATTTGTATAATGTGTACTTCATTTGTTTTGTTTTGTTTGAATTGTGCTATGTTCTGTACATTTCGTATTAGTTAATTTGTGCTACATTCTTTACTTGTTAAAACGTATAAAAATATAATCAATCAACCTTCCAGAATGAAGTTTTCCAATCTGACTTTTGATCTCAGATATAGTTGGTCTGCATTCAGGGTCGTCGGACCAGCAGTCCTGAAGTATCTGCTTCAACATATGCACGGTTTTATCGTCAATTTGCCAATCCTTTTCAGTCTCACCATATTCACTTAGCAGACTGGAGGGGCGGAACGGTGGCGATTCTCTTTCTTTCACATGTCGAACTATCTCTAATAAAAATAAAGAAAAAATGGGTCATTCCATATATATATATATAAATACACAATGTAATTATTTGTGCGTCCGACAGTAGTTTATGTGCATACCAATGTAAAATGCTGAAACCTAAGTAATATATCATTTTAAACAAACCATTCTAACAAATGTACAATAACAAAACTAATCCCTTCTAGTTAGATAAAAAAAACAACTGGCATGGACAGACAGTCGTAAGTCTTTGATATCGGTTACTTGCGCAACCGTGTTTATAAATTGTTGTCTAAAGTGTTCTTTGTTTGGGTTGCTAGGCGATGTCGCCGTTTGGTTTAAATGCTTGAATCCCTGTTTCTGGCTTGTAACAAATTGTATACTTTTTCTGCAGTATATAAGATATTAAATGTAATTATGACATAAAACACAATACCTGCAGGCTCCATTAACTCTGTATCATACGATGACCTTCTGTACAGAACCTCAAACAAAACTACGCCATATGAAAAAATGTCGGCTTTCTGGGTGCCAGTACGTATCTCCATGTCCAACTCAAGCAGCTCCGGGGCCGTCCAAAACATTCCTGTGTACAAAGACATTAAAAATTGTATTTGAAAATGTCTTATAAATAAAACAAACACAGCACATTGGGAGTTGCGAAATCAATGTGAGTGGTTTATACCTTCCGTTTAATTCAGTCTCGATTGCGAAACAAGTTCTTACAACTTAGATAAGGCTTAATGGGGGAGGGGGGTGGGGCAAATTCACCTACCCTCTGACGCTTAAGATGCTTTCTGTTTCAATTCCATGTACACACTACCAAATCATATAAGGCAAACACATACTTGTATTTATTGTTGCTGTATTCTACACCGTGCACCGTTGCACGCAATGAAACAATTTAGTGTAAAGCGTCTGATTCCAAGACTCCCCTGACTCTACTTTGCCGAGAGTGAAGCAATTATAACCTTTAAATAATGTTTGCAATGCCATGCTACATTCGTAATGTTACTAATGTATATGGATGAGCGTAGGTAATGGAAAGCTATGTTTGCGTCTACGTATATATACGACACTGTGCAATCGCACAAAAGTACCACATCCCCCTAGATTCGGCCTTGAACTATCTGTGAACACGTCCGTCACACATAATCATCATGACTTCTATAAAAGCATACGAATAGATACAACACAATACCAGAGAAATTGTGAAAAAAGTGTGCAAAAAAACACTACAAAACATCTAAAAATCTATGACAAAAAAGTAAAGATGCAAACGCAAAACATACCTGGAACAAACCCATATATAATATAAAATATTATCGAAACTATCTAAAAACCTTACGAATAAATCAAACTCAATACTAGTGATAGTTTGAGAAAATGAGCGAAAACTCATCACAAAACATCTAAAAGTCTGTGACAAAAATGTATTTGCATGTATCATTATTATTGAACTTAAATAATTTTGAAGAAATTATGAACAATAATATAAAAGTAGAATGTAGAAAGATCTGTGAATTTATAAGATAAATTAAAATGATACATTTACAAGTGTTATAACGACACTCACCCATGTACCTACCCTAATTTCAGAAGTTTTTTAAACAAAGACATTCTGTATTATTTAAAGATTTAATTGTACAAGTATTATAACGACACACGCATCCATGTGATACTTATACAAGTATGATCACGGCACACTCACCCATGTGAGTACTGTTTGCGAGAATAATTATTATTTCGAGGAGGCGTAGTCTCCGAGAAATGACTTAATTATTCGAGCAATCAGTTGCTCTATCTGATTTATATCATGACACGTTGATTCACAGCTCTCACACCCTACAATGTCGTGTGACGTAACAAAATCGGTTAGACCACTTTGATTGGTCGCGACCTCAAATGTTTTTATTGTAGCTGATTGTCAGTAAGTATGCTTCATTTTTTTTATAGATCTGAGTGATTTTCTTTCACAAGTAATATTTTCATAATCAAGCAGTAGGCATTCTTGGATTGTATGTTTTACGAACACTGCAGTATATCTAGGCAATAAATCAAACCTGCAAATTCTCTATTGTAGATAGATCAAGTCTACGCTCCGCCTCCATACACACTTCAAATTATCAGAAATGCAGTAAAGTGTTTTCCTAAAGATATATGCAGTAGCCATGATACAAGTATTATAACGACACGCTCACCTATATGACACTTGTACAAGTATTTTAACGACACACTCACCCATGTGGTGCCTGTAAAGGTATCATAAAGATACTGTCACCTAAATGATACATGGGCCAGTGTTCTTATTAAACAGTCACTCATATCATACATGTACAAGTGTTATAATGACACACTCATCCATATGAAACATGTATAAGTACTCTAACGACACATGCACTCATATGGTACATGTACAAGTACTCTTACGACACACTAACCAATATGGTACATGTGTAAGTGCTCAAACGACACACTTATCCATAGGATACATGTACAAGTGTTCTAACGACACACTCAGCCATATGACACATGTACACGTGCTAAAACGACACTTTTACTCAATAGCATATGACACATGTACATGTACTAGTACTCTAACGTTACACTCACCCATATGATGCATATACAAGTGTCATAATGACACAAACACCTGTATGCTACATGTACTTTTGTTGTAATGACACTCAATCATCTGATACATGCTCAAGTGTTATAGCGACACAGACACTCGCATGCTACATGTACAAGTGTAGTAATGACACAGTCCCTCATATGATACATGTACACGTGCCCTAACGAAACACTCACCCATATTAAACATGTTCAAGTGCTCTTACTTCACACTCACCTGTGTGATACATGTAAAAAGCTTACTACACATTCACGCATGCAATACATGCGCAAGTGTTATAACGAAACACTCTACCGTGTGATACTTAAACAAGTACACTCACCCAAAAAGAAAACTTTACACTTTTATTATACAAATATTTAACACAATATTAAATCAATGTATTTCATTCTGACTCTATAAAATAAGACAAATACCAAAGGCAATAATAGGCCTAAAGTAAAAGGCATTTATCATGCATAAAAAGGAGATAAATCATTTAGTGAAAACAAACAGTTTATCAAAAACAAGATTGGTTGTCAATACATAATATTCTTTTTGCTGTCAGTTGAGAGAAACTAATGTCAAGACTAGAAAACTCAACAATTGTTTATGGGAAGACAATGTAAAAGCGAGAGTTAAGACTTCAAAGATTCAAATTCTGAGATTACCTCCTTTTGAAAGAAATATATAGGTGAATTTATGACCTTAAATCTGAAAGCTCCTGTGATGATTTTCATTTTTTTTGGATAAACTCACTCCCCAACTGATATGGTTTAACATTCTTACAAATGATTGAATTCTACCTCCTGAATTGTGAGGTATAGGTGTTTCTTACTCATGCATAGTAAATCCCATCATATACCTGTAAAGTTTTCATGTTGGGTCAGTATATTATCACGACACATTCACCCATGTGATACTTGTACAGGTATTATAACGACACACTCACCCATTTGGTACGTGTACATGTGTAATAACTACACACTCATCCATGAGATATTTGTATTATAACAATTATTATAACGACACACTCATCCATATTAACATGTTCAAGTGCACTAACAAGTGTAATAACGACATGCTCACCCATGTGATACTTATACAAGTATTATCACGACACACTCACCAATGTGATACTTATACAAGTATTATAACGACACATTCACCCATGTGATACTTGTACAAGTATTAGAACAAAACACTCATCCATTTGGTACGTGTACAAGTGTTGTAACGACACGCTCATCCATGAAATATTTGTATTATAACAATTATTATAACGACACACTCATCCATATTAACATGTTCAAGTGCACTAACAAGTGTAATA
>JAUMHA010406292.1:0-10970 GCA_032359765.1 Saxidomus gigantea | reverse complement strand
AGCGCATGTTTACAGTTGTTATTCGCACATAGCACAGTTAAGTTGTCTGCAGTGTTTGAAATGTGGTATGCTAACTTAGGCCTAGGGGACTTTCAGTCCCCAGGCCAAAAACTGTTTTGTAAGAATGGTCTTTACATGACCCTCTAATTGTATTGTTCAAAAGATGTGATTTATCAAAACAGCATCACAGGTTAGGTTAGGGGCAATTTCTATTAAATAATGCAAGTCCTGAAAATAGGTGATTGATAAAGGGCCATGATTGCCCGTTTGATTGAGTTTCTTTATTTTGACTGATCATGATTTCTTTTAAAGACAATTTCAAACCATGTTGAAATTTCCGCCTCTAGCAATGGTGAATCATACAGATGGAGAAACCAAAATACAGTCATGCAAAATGAGCATGGATAAGGTCTTAGCTTTATCAAAGACTGTCAGCAGTCTGTTTTTAAAATCAGATATTTTGTTATTGGAATAAAGTTGAAATTTATCTGTTGTGTTTATCTTTTGTTAATCCGTAGACGTGTTAAAACATATACACCCAGTTGTTGAACTTTGGTGTTGTAATACACAACCAACCTGTTAATTTGTGTGTAACAACATGGTATGGATTGCATCAACAAGTGAGCTGTAGTGATGGTTAGGAAACCACCTACATTTTGTAACACAAGAAAACCAGCCGTATTCCTGATGACATTTCAAGGGTAAAAACAAAAATTCTTGAAGAATCATTTGATAAATATATCCTTTTAATAGCAAGTGTACTTGACAAGCAAGATTAAGTTCTGGATTGAGAAGCTTAGTGTTGTAACCATAGTATACATGTATATATAGGTAATGTATTAATAGAACATCATGTTTCATACACACATATCCTTATGTAACCATTGATACCAAGGAGGAAACTACATGTATGTTCCTTGAGCACTGCATTTCCTTCTCTTCAATTGCTTATAACTTTGAATAACATTGGTTGCTAAAAGGATTCACAGACAAAAATGGTTCTCAATGAGAAAGAAATGCTGGCATAAACTAATTTAATCCATTAAATATTCTACAGCTCTAAAACGGTATGTCAACGTGGTCTAGGGCAGGCGAATTGTCCACTCCAGCCTTCCTAGAATGTTGTATTCCTTTGAAGCTTTAGGCAGTCTTATGTTTTACACAGTCATTTGTTTCCTATTTATCACATTCATTTCCGAGTTAATGTAAGAAATACACACTAAGTTCTATCAATCTATCTCGTCAACTTCCTCATGATATTCTATGACTGGGCGAGATTCTGTTCTCTGAAATTGCCTGCAAAAAAAGGGAAAAAAAGTAGGAAAGTTACCCGTAATACATATTAAACCAAAAGTGTTTCTAAAATGATGTAATGCAAGAGTGTTAAGCATTATATAAAGTTTGGCATTAAGTGTAATAATTTCAATATGCAATGACCAAAACTAAAATACCAACAATGTACATGTATTTTCATATGTTATGATGCTCTCTTAGTGAATTTTTAGCCTTCTTTATCTACATGTATAATATATTTACATGTATAATAGAGAACATAAGTTTGGCCAGCTGCCCTCTGATTTAAATGACATCATGTTGAATAGAATAACATGTTGTCACACAATTGTAATATCAAAACAATAACATTCAGTAGGTAATGATAATGATAAATCTGCGCTTTAAAACTCCTTGATGGACTTGCTTCTTTTTTTAAACAATTAGTTTCCATCATAAAATATATCTGAGCCACTAAGGCAGGATAGTCAGACAGACATGCTGATAAACAATCCTAACAACCAATGAGTATAGACTCACTACAAATAATAAATGAGATTACCGCCTAATGAGAAACTTTGCTTTAACCGCTTGGTAGTTGAGCTCTTCCTGTGTTTCGCCAGCCATCTTTACTCCACTCCAACTTATAAGACCTCCAAAGAGTCTGAAAAAGGAAATCGTTACAGATGTTGACTGAAGCTATGGCTATGAGCTACAAATATGTATTTTCAAATGATTTGTTTTTCTTTTTAATTGATTCTTTTTGGACCATATTTCTATGAATATGCTTGGTTGAGTAATTATATATTATTTATAACTTACATAATTATAAAAAGTGGAATTGAAGTCTTGAATTCTTTAGTAATCAGCAAAAACAATTAAGTTAACTGTAACTCTCTTTAAATTGAGATGCACATACATGTACATGTACTATGATTACTATCTACCCATAATCAATGAACAATTAAGAATATTTCTTTGTCTGTGTATGGTAAATTGTATAGACCTAAGTCTGCTCAGGAATACTCTATAACCGGTAGTTATAGACGATTCAGAAAACATTGCACTTAGATTTTGACTGAATGCAGTGCCCTCCAAAAGTACTTGAACAAAGCCTATTATACAAAAGTGTTAACAGTTTTTTGCATTTTGTCAAATGAACTTGTAATGGGCAGATAAAATCCTTGATTTCCAACCATTACTCAACAGTTTACACAAGCAAAAAAAAAGAAGTAAAATTACTCAGCACTTACCCTAATACTGAGGCTATGATGCCATTAGCAAGCATGCCCTTTGGTCCTAAACTGATCTTTGCCAAACCTGTCCCAACTCCTGGAAAGAGCAACAAGTCACTTAGCAATTTAAAGTACTATGTACATGATATCTATTAACTGACATTAATGGTTTCAGATCAGGGGTATAGAATTCCTACGTCTGACTTGTCTGAAACATTTTTTTTTTGCCGGTGGACAAAGTGAACTTTTTGCCCCAGTTGTCCACTGACAAGTCGAAATTTTGAGAAAATAAAGAAAACTGAAATGAATAATGTACGAGAGTCTCACTTATTCCTGCAGAGACCCTCTCAATTGAATTGCAGTGTTGGGAAAACCAATTTTTTCTTTCTAAGTTTAGCACAGATACCTGTGATGGGATTACTACCAAAAATTCTATCGCAACTTTTTCGACAGACTTGTTAAAAACATGGGATCTCCACACACCCCTGCAGATGTTAGATGCCTTTAACCATATGGGGAACATTTATACAGATGGAGTTTAATGTAAGTGGTATCTTTGATGATACCTGTAGGCTGTGTTGGTTTTGTGGAAGAAATACAGAAATTACAGTAATATAATTATGACACACTATTCAGTCATAAATAAACAGAGAGAACTGTAAGTTGTAATACTGAATCTGCAGATATACAAATATACTTCAACGCAATTTTAAATGTTTCTACTAAGAGGTAAAAACATATACATCAACATTTATTTTTATACCTGAAGTACACTTGAACTCACTTGAAATTTTTATACATGCGTGTATAATTTATACCTGCTCATCTGCATGGTCACGATCTGCATTGTTTGCTATTTAGTCTGCAAATTTTAAGCAGGCATCCATTTAAACCAAAATGAAAAACAGACCAGTTCATTTCAGACATTTAGTTGGGTAAGAATTAACAAATGACATCATTCCCTAGATAACCACTGAGAATCTTATTTCCTCCAGCACACTAGGTCAGTATTCCACTATCAAGATCACTAGTATTAAGACCAAACATTTTGGAACCAAATGGCCCATTTTATAGTAATAAGGTCTCCATAAAAATACCATTTCGATGTTAAGACCACTATCTGCCGATTGAAATTACTGGAACTTCCAATGAACATCTAGTGCTACCTACATGCATTAAACAACTACAAAAGCATTATGCAAGTTAAACTCTATACAGTAAAACCTGTCTTACTGTAAATTGGGTCACTTCTGTGTAATGAAAAATTTGCGATTTATGAGCAGACTTACTTACTGGTGAATTTTAAATTTGTGAAAGGAGAACTTTCATAGTTACAATAAATTTACCTAAAATAAATCTTTTAACTAGCGAAATTTTTGAATTTGCAAAGTGGGATATTCGCAAAAATAACAAAAATTAAAAAATCATGAATATTACCCAATTTACAGTACATAAACAGGCGAACTATGTGTCACTATGTGTCAGACTGATCTGTAAAGTTGAGAAGAAATATCTCTATATATCTCATATATCTATTTGTAACTTACCGAAAGCAACAGCTAATGACCATGGTGTTGATTTATTCATGTATATTTCTATACCCTGATATAAAGCACTGAAAAAAACAAGAGAGCCATGATGGCCTTATATCGCTCACCTGAGTACACTACTCAAAAGGGCAAAAGGTAGGTTAAAAGGTCAGAACATGGTTTTCCTAAGATTCAACTGGTTGTTTTTGACCCATGATGACCTTTATTTGAACTAGATTTAGACTTCATCAAGTCAATCATTCTGATCATGTTTTATGAAGATCAAATGAAGAAGTTCTGCAATCACTACTGCATACACAAATTTGTTCTGAGATTTAACCTGGTGTTCCAGATTTCATCTGTGATATACCATATTTGAACTCAACCTAGGCTACATCAAGACAGCAACCATTCTGACAAAGATTCAAAAAGATCTAATAAAAAATTCATCCTGTATTGCAAATTATGCATAACTTTTCTTAGATTTAACCAAGTGGCTCGAGATGACCTATATTAAAAATCAACATAGATTTTATTTACATCATCATTCTGAAAAAGTTTCATGAAGATCAAGTGAAAAATGCAGTCTGTATTAGAATCATAAGGTTTTTCAAGCATTTGACCTGGCAACCTAGTTTTTTCCAAATATGACACATATATTTTTAACAAGCGTTTGACAAAGTTTCATGAAGATCATCATTCTGAAAAAGTTTTATGAAGATCAAGTAAAAAATGCAGTCTGTATTAGAATCATAAGGTTTTTCAAGCATTTGACTTGGTAACCTAGTTTTTTCCCAATATGACACATATATTTTTAACAAGCATTTGACAAAGTTTCATGAAGATCATCATTCTGAAAAAGTTTCATGAAGATCAAGTGAAAAATGCAGTCTGTATTAGAATCATAAGGTTTTTCAAGCATTTGACCTGGCAACCTAGTTTTTTCCAAATAAGACACATATTTTAACAAGCGTTTGACAATGTTTCATGATTTTTTTTATAAAAATGCAGTCTATTGCATACACAAGATTTCTTGCATTTGACCTGGTTACCTAGTTTTTGACTCAATATGACACATTTTTTAACTTGACCTAGATTTCATCAAGACAGCTATAATTCTGACCAAGTTCCATGAATATCCAGTGAGAAATGTAGCCTTTATTACATACAGGGAAAGTGTGAACAGACAGGCGACAGGCATCAAGTGATCACAATAGCACACCTTGAGCAATACTCAGGTGTGCTAAAAACTAGTATTACTAGACAAACATTTGTTACCAATGCCTTTTCTTTCTATTTTATCTCTAATATTCTGCATTTAAATCAAACTTTCTCTGCTTGATTTTCACCACAGTTTTGAATCTTTTGCAATAAGCTGCTTGATAATGGCAACAAGGCAAGGTTCACAAGAAGCACTTCTGTCAGCTGTTTTTAGAATTATCACATAACATTAAAGCAGCCACATCATTTGTACTTGAAAACTGATGTCAAATAAATGCAAAGATGTAGTGCTAACTAAGCTTTGACAAGTGCAATGAATTATAAAATAAACAATTGTAGATGTTCTTTTTAACTTTTTTATAACTGGTTCAAGTAAATGACTAAACATCGGTTGACAAAAATTATGAAGTCAAATGAAAAGTTTTCAACACCTTGCTGTCAAAAAGCATGTTCTCAAACTGGGAAAGACATCTTCTACTCCCCTAGCAAAACTTTCCTCAGGGTAAAACTGGACCTTCACTGAAATGTTATTCTCCCAAATCTTTTACACATTGCCCACCTTGTTTAAGAAGTAATTACTATGTAACCCTTTAAATATTTTGAAAGGCAACTAATGTATTTACACTGTCTTATTCACCATCAATTTTCGAAAATGACAGCTAGAAATTCAATTTTGCTTGACCAAAATGTAGCATGCCCCTTTTTCAATGGGTTATACAATGTACAACTTTGAACAATAAGTTTCATTTTCACTTTCACACTGGACCTAGCATCCCCTGACAACTTTTCACACTGGACTTAGCATCTCTTGACAACTGAAAATTTGAAAGAAATACTTACAAAATAGAGCAAAATAACATTCCTGCTTTAAAGGAAAACTTGATTCCATGTTTGAGAATGAATCTCATCTGGTGATTGTATCTTTTTTTCTGTAAAGATATAACCAAAATTGTTGGAAAACAGAGAATATGTTCAATAAATACACAATTCTAACAGTGCTAAGTTGCTAACCTTTACTCTGTTGGCCCGACTGCTTGCCAAGTCAACATAATGTGTTTTGCAATAATCAGAGAACAAGCTGAATGTACCATAGTGATGCCCCCTGCTTTCTGAATTAAAGAAATAAATTTTCAATGAAGTTTTAACCCTGAACAAATTCAAAAAGTTTTCACAAACTGCAAACAAGATTCTTATGAATTTGCAGCCAAACTCAGTTAAAAAAAACAATATGTGGACTATCGCTTTGTTAAATGGTACAATATATGTAACTAACCTTCTTTCAACAGACCTTGTCTCAATTCCAGCAACCAAACACATAAGAAAACTGATAATCTATTTTTTGCTTCTTTTTTATAAAAAAAACAAAAATACATATTAATGTTACATGCATTAACTCTGTCGGTGGAAAATGAATCTGACACATCTACACAGTCTGGTCATGATCTGCACTGTTTGTTATGTAATCCTTTACATTTCACTAAGCAGCTCTTTGAACAATTAATGGTACAGTCCAAGCTTAAGTTGGGCAAATCCATTATTTAAATTCAGCCAGACAAGTGTAAAAACAATTCTTTCAAAGTAATTCTTCAGCTATCTAATACCTTGTATTATAATATCATTAAGGTTAACAGCCAGCTACAAAACTTACATGTGCAGCTCCTTTAGAAGCAAACATGACGAGCTTGCTTTTTTGCAAATAATCTTCACGACCCGCAAGGAAGCCTTTGTATCCGCCTATACAAAATAAACCAGAGAACACAAGCTTTGCTAACAATATAAACCTCTGCTGCTGTACTGTTGGCTGGCCTGTGTTCACACTGAAAACAAAGTCAAACCTGAAGTAATCACTCTAGCACTTTTTATTGAAAGCAATACCGCTAGCATATTTAGGTACACTACATCCCTCTATAGTTTTATAGCACAGTTTTAGAATAACATTTAGACTTAATACTTTTTAAAATTTGTAAACTTCATACAAATTCCCTTTCAGGTGTTAAAGACAATTTTACAAAAGGATCATATTGCAATGTAACCCAAATTCTTCTTTTTTTCCTGGGGGTTAAACAACCATTTGATGACTTCAATTGTAGTGACCAGCATTACAGTCAGTATCTAGAGTACATTTGTTTGTGTTATTTTTTTAACTAAATGTCCCTTTTGACAAGTTAAGCATGTTAAGGCACTGTAAATGACCACAACTCTTAATATTTTACTTAATTCTGCTAGAAGACCCCAAAATGTTTGCATGCTATACTATACTTGTTAAGTACATGTACATACTCAAATGTATAGGTCCTTCGAAATCTTTCGTAAGGTGTCTCGTTGGCAATAAATTTTTGAATATCTTCTTCGAGTTGATGCATTTCCCTTAACTTTGCTTTCGTGTCGAGTGTTCGTGTAGCCACCATATCATTTGCCGATGCCATGCATGACAACTTCCTTGGTCTTAGTACAGGTATAAACTGCTTATATACTGACCATGTTTCTGACACTATTACTGGCATTGTTGGCCTAGTTGATAGTAAACATGTGTCTTCTAAATTAGATGTTTTCATAAAGTTATTATATCTTATTAAATTTTTGTACAAAACTATAATTCTATTTTGGTCATTGTGTCTCAAATCTGCACATATAGTGTTTGCTTCTAAACATTCTCCTTGGTGCAAAGTATGAGCTGATGCATCCATATCCATGTTAGTGTGCTGTAAGAAAAAGAATGACATGAAAATGCTGCACTATTATCTCTGTCTCTGTATTTATTGAAAAAGATGCATTCATGTTCATAATATTGCAGAGTTGCTTTACACTATAAAGCAGAGCCGTGTTTAGGTCTATATATAATTTTAGGCATGCTCACATTGAAAGTAAAATATTTATAAAGCAATATTTAAATGCAAAAATGTTTGTTTTATGCTGTAGAGAAGTGATTTAGTCTATTGAAAAAGTAAGAATTTGTCTTTAGGTCAGAATCTGATGATCTTATTGTAGTCTGGCTTTGGGATTGGCTAAAGGAAGTACAGGGAAAACCGTAAGATTGAATAAGACACTACCTGATTGGTAGAAAAGGTTATGTTTACAAACTTAATGAAAAATACTTTTAAATTTGAAAAATAAAATGCAATGTCTTTAGTGCATAAATGAATATTTTAGGACTAGTTTTCACAATACGGTAAAAGCCAAGCAAGTTTTATTCAGATAAAAAGTAGGTGTTTATAGGAGTGATCGCCGTGACGTCACACGGCAATTTTGATAAGATCGCTGGTGGGCAATAACAGTTGTGTTTACAATGTTTTTGTACAGCATTGTTTGTATAGGAAAGGAATTTTTGAAATTATATAACTTTTTTGCTACCTGAAGGATTTTTAATATTCAAAATGTTATGGAATGCTCTTGATACTCATATTTTCACATTAAAATTTCTCTTTTGAAAAAAATACAGTTTTGAATGACACCTGATTTTTCAAAACAGCTTGATGCTGCTATAACCATTTACGAAAACAGTGTAAGTTAAGCGCTTGCGAATTTTTCAATTTGAATCTTAACAAAAATTGAAAATAATGAATAAAGTGCATATTTTATTAGCTTTCCAGTGATATAGAACATTTTATAATATCTTTTGTTTTAAAAAAGTTACGGCCGTTAAAAAAACACCCCTTACTGTAAACAATACAAAAACACGGACTTCCTACCGCTGCCCTCTTATCAGAAGAAAGTACATTTTGTATTGCGTAATACACGATCTGTCCTGTAACATGTATAACAAGGGAACACAAACTGAAATATGTTGGACTTTCCAAGTAACCATTAAATATTTCTTGAAGTTTTTACATTGATCTTAGTTTCTTTTCATAATTCTAAGCCTGACCAGAACACCCTTGGATGGAGCACCCTTGAGAACAGGCGTCAAGCCTCCAAATTGGTTATGTTTTACAAAATATACTACAATGTTGTAGCAATCTCCCTGCCCAGTTACCTAGAAGTCCCAAACAGGTTAACAGGACATAATATGCACCCCTTTAGTTTCCGCCAAACCCATGCAAAGTCAGACTTCTTTAAGTACTCTTTTTTCCTGCATACCACAGTCCTGTGGAATAGATTACCCACGCATATTGCTATCCTGCCTGATCTTGAATCATTCAAGCAGGCAGTGGCCCAAATAAATTATTAATCGTACAACAGTTGTTTTTAACCCTTTTATACTTTTACATGTTTTACTAGATAGATAGATAGATAGAAATAGATGGATGGATGGATGGATGAATGGATGAATGGATGGATGGATGGGCTGGATGGATGGGATGGATGGATGGATGATAAAAGCTTGATTGCGCTTCACTAACAAAGTTCTATGCTCCTGCGTTTATGAATAAATTATGCAAATGAACCGCCATATTAGAATTACCGTAAGCGCGCTGTTGCGCGTTGGAAATCGACACATGTCCGCTTGCAAAGCTCGCCACGTTTAACAATTTTCTTCCATGTAAGAAAACTTAATGTTTTTGATTGAATATTGAATGATTAATAAAATAAAAGAAATACGATAAAAATTGACCAATGATTGATAGTTTACGAGCGTTTTAAAATTCAGAAATTAATCGGAACGACTGAGATTCTGCCAACGGGTAGCGGCTGAAGATTGTCTTTTAAACCAACTTTGAAATTTTTTTTTGTACATGCAGACAATTTTTTTCTAACAGATATTTGAATATACTTTACGAAACTACCAAGTTTATGATGTGTCCATTTCTTATTTAAAGTGTCTGGGAAGTTAAATTCGTTTGTTTACATAAATTTGTACCGCCATTCCGAAACAAACGTCTGTATTGCTGAATAACGAAGTTATACGCTCTGAAACTCAAAGCCTCGATTGTTATGTATCCCCGCTTGGCTCGCGGGAGATCAGAGATCGAAACCTCGTCGAGTAACTTTTGTTTATATAGTGGGAACAGATTAATTTATATTGTCATTCATCAATGTTATGCACTGTGAGAACGGGTTAAAACGTTCGGCTGATTCAAAAACGTAACGAATAAATTTGAATACATGGGTTGGGTTGAACGCCGTGTGCGTGATGTTTACATCCGGTCGTAGCATACGGATAGAGTGCTAACTTTTATCGAGGCCTCGATCCTGCGTGATTCATTAAAACTAAATTCTATGACTTTTATCACTCTCATTAATATTAATTTAGCACCTTGTCCGAGATATCAAGTCAATCCCGAACCGTGAATGCCTATCTGATAGCAGGGTACAGCATATACATAATGCACTCACATTATTATAGTACTAAAGTGTTTATAGATTGAGCAGTTCTATATGTACATCAATTTTTAATAATTAAAGTGTAATTCCAACACGTGTATCCTTTTATGAGGCATTCATTATTCGCGGCTTTTCATTCATGAGTTATTACTCACATGTGCACTTGATAATTCGAAGATATCTGATAATGACTGCTAACAACCAATTACCAATTAAGACTTTATCAAATAGCCATTAAATCTTGCGGTGTACTGGACTAGTGATACACCTATTTCTGACAATTTACGATAAACAGGATAGCTTCTTAATAAAGTGGTGTTTATTTCGTTATTATTATCTAGCGTATAAACGTTTTTTGATATGCAGAGAACGAGACCTGGAATAATTAGAAATACACTGTACTTGCATGAGAAATAAACGTTATCACAATAGACAAATAAATAACCATTCC
>JAUMHA010406270.1:0-10971 GCA_032359765.1 Saxidomus gigantea | reverse complement strand
TTAGCTTTTGCTTGAAAATACTCAACATATCACAATTTTTAGTTGCCTTTCATCAACTTTGCTCAGAAGGTTGTATACAAGCTGTCAATGATCCCTATTGTTTTTGGGATCGTGGTCAAGTTCACAATCACCCGAACTTTGAAAATCATTTCCGCTAAATATTTTGAAACTTCAAACTTCACAGGATAATTAGGCTTACGGAGTAGATAGTCCCTACTGTTTGGGGGGTCATCAGGTCAAGGTCAAGGTCGCAGTTACCTCTATTACGTTCGTCTTGACAACATTCCAAACGACTTTCACAACACTTACTCGGAACAGTAGTCAGTCCAGTAGAGCGATGTACTTGACCTTATGGAACGCTTGGTTAATGTGTCTGCTGCTCATCCCGGAGGTTGCAGGTTCAAGCCCCACCAGGGTCACGACCGTACTTCCTAATATGACAACAGTACTGGTGTTTCCAGGAAGCGGACTCGGGAGTGACTCGATAAGCTTCAAGCTTTCTTCACAATCGAGCTAAATTAAATTAGTATAAATTAAACCAAGAATGTTAACAATTGGTTTACAGCTGTTCATAACTTATTCTGGTGTAGTTTGAATACAGGACACTACCGACATCATTTATAATGGGTGCTAGAAAAACATCTATAACTGGGTAACAAAAACAATGAAAAACATTTGTCAAGCCAAAGTTCATGTTTTTGTCAAAACTATATCCGGTTGTTCAACTTCGAAATATCGGTCGCTCGTTTTTCTTCGATTCAAATGGTAAAAAATGAAAAACTTTATCTCTTATAATTGACTAAATGTCATTCAGCATATCAGTCAATGCCACCTTAAATGAAAGACGAAGAGAAGAAACCGAAATTGTTATGGATATTTCATTCCAAATGCTAATTTAAAGCCAGTCTAATAAGTTTAATGTAAAGGATTTGCTGATATTTATGACGACATTTATAGAGTTTTAAACTATAATTACGTGAATAAGCTGCTCTTTTTCGTAAAAGTACCAACATTATTTATTTTTCACAAACAATAAAATTTAGAGATATCAATACAATTTTTTTGTAAAATACAGTCTGTTAACTATTCCTTCGTAAAATATGTGCACTTTGGGTGTGTGTTTGTGGCTTAGCCGAGTCAATTTAGAATTCATTTTCGTTGGAAAGAGGCCGGTTTGCGAACAATCGATGACTTAAAACGTGTGGCCTAGATCTATAATATAAACTTAAAGCACTGGAATAAGTGCTTGCTTTTTTGAACTGTGAGATATGAGCCTTTGATTTAATATGAATATAACAATCACTATAAATCGTTATTTATGGGCGTCTGAGCTCAAAAGTACTTTTGTTCATTTTTATTTATACAGTTGTGGCAAGACCGATTTCCGGGAGAAATAATGATATTTATGGCCTTCTTCTGTCTTGTTAAACTGTTGCGTCGATTAAGTTTATACTAATTTATTTTAGCTCAATTGTGAAGAAAGCTTGAAGCTTATGGAGTCACTCTCGAGTCCGTTTGCTGGTAACACCAGTACTTGTTTCATATGAGGAAGTACGGCCGTGACCCCAGTGGGGATCGAACCTGCAGCCTCCGGTTTGAGCGGCAGACACATTAGTTAGATTTGAAAGTGCGGTTGCCAGGTCCTGCATTACTATTATATCTGTGTGTAATAGTAAACATGTAACGAAACATTATGTTTGTTGCAGATCATAAATTATTCTGATTCCGAAACGAGATATATTACACTTTGTTCTCGACAAAAAGGTTCATATTAATGATACATTTTCTCTACCCAATATCAAGTATCTTGAAGCCGTACATTGTTTTAAACATATAAATGTAATGACACGTTTGCAAAAGCTTTTAAGCCTTTTAAAGTATATATTTCAATGCACTATGACAAGTGTTACAGAATTTCGACCACTTCAGTATGAGAGAAGTGCAATATGTCAAAGCTTTGTAAACAGTTTCAAAACAATGAAAGAAGCACAACGCAAAACGCCCATAAGAGTTTCTAATTGAATGTTCAAACACACAAGTTTACGATACTTAAGTGAGCTAAACTATGATAATAATGTAAACGATAGACTTCCTTAACTCCGACTTGGTCCACACTGAAGATGACTCGTTGGTTAGTTTATACCTCTTTATTTAAGCTCGATTGTGAACACAGCTTGTAGTTTATCGAGTCACTCTCGAGTCCGCTTCCTGGAAAAACCAGTACTGGTGTCATATGAGGAGGTACGGTCGAGATCTTGGTGGGGTTCGAACCCGCAACCTCGGGGACGAGCGGCAGACACCTAAACCTCTACACCACCGCTCCCCTTAAAACTCGTTTGTTGCAGATGATATCCATCTATAATGCATAATGCTATACTGGTCTGTTTTTAGCCAATGTGATGTGCGTGATTGATTACACCAGCATTGTATTGGTCATTTTAAGAAAGTTGCGTATGCTTTTTATTGATCCATATTAGCCACAGTGTCTAAAAATACTTTACCGTTTCAACATGTTTGTACTGTATATTCATTCTGTTGTTTAATATATTGAAGTAAGTTTATGTATGTGTAGGTATATTATCCTTGTAGTTCCGTATAAAAGTTTCGTTGTGTGCAACAATGTCTAGATATATCATGACCATATCTCGACTTACTAGTTACATGTATATAACTTGATAATTAAGAGGTTATGTGGTGGCAGAAGTATGCCACCATAATCTTGCAATACGTATATTATTACTCAATAGCAGTTATTGTCGTTTTGTACCCTATTGTTCCACATCTTTAATTCTCGTAATGATTTTAATAACATTAACTACATGACTGTATTATATTAATTTTCAGGTGATATAACACATGTAGATGTTTGTCTTGAAATATTGTAACGTGGAACTTTTATCATATAAAAGCGACTTCTTCAATAATTCTAAGGAGGTCTACAGTTTTCATGTACATGGACGTGATACGGTATCATATTTCAGAAAATCGTTAAAAGTTTGTAAGTTTGTGTCTAGGTAAGAGGCAAAAACACGATAGGGATTAAAAGACGTAAAAGAAGAAAAAGTTTGTCAGCAAAATAAAAATAAAATTGCATTTGATTGACTGGCCACTTTTTATTGTTTGATTGATTCATTCATTGATAGACTGATTGATAGACTATCATCAAAGGAACTGACATTTGACAAGCTACCACATGCATAAATCATTGTTCGCTTCATCCTGATATAAAACGTTGAAGTTATGAAAACAGGAGATAAACAATGGAAATAAGAGTTTACTCTTTTTTGTGTTATCCCTGGTGTCGGTGTGCATGCCATGGTTATTATGTTCATGTTGTGATATTGTTTTCTTGCATTCATGTTTGTTTTAGCCATGTTTGTACTCCATACCAAAATAAGTCTTATCTTATCCTATCTTATAGTATTAATGCGAAGAAGGAAGTTTTTTACTTTGCTTTTTTCTTTTATAACTATCCATCAGTTAAGAAACCAATTTATGGAGAGTACTCGACAAAGGCAACTTTGATTTTGGTTTTAACATAGCTTTACTAATATCGTGTTCTATGACGTTGTTCATTAGCACAATACTCTTTTCTGCAAGTGTTAGAATTAACTTAATTTACTAGCAAATTGATTTACAGCGACGTATTTGAGCATCTTTGTACTAAGCATTTTAAACGCATACATAGTTTTTAACGAACAAGGCACGATATAGGAATTTGTAATTTAATAGATTTAATGTTAATTCATGTTACGGTTGTTGACATCATCATGTTCTAGGTTATACATTACCTGATATCACCCCGTTTACACTAGATATTTTATGGTGGCAAAGAATAAAAAGTGGATAAATCCTTGATTAATGTTTTGCCTAACAACAATCCATTTGCTCAACCTTTTATGGAGTGTATGGTTTTATGACTAGACTAGGTGATTGAACTTTCATTTATGGTGTTTGAAAACCACGCTGCTGATGTTTTGTTTTAACAAGTAATCAAGGGACCTCCTTGTATGTTATGTTTTCCTTTTTTGAAAAATATTTTTTTTCAACGGTAACTGAGAGCGAGCAGCTTTAAAGGCCACTTTATTAAAGCACTGGAAGTAATTTCAAATCAGAAACCTCCACATGTGTAAATGCATCGAATCAAGAAAGTGTTACATTTCCGTGTTATAATTAAAAGTTCTGCTTTTGAAATCAGTTTAATTGGATCCCAGTGGTGCAATGAAAAACTATCGAAAGCGTTCACGTATGTCTTTGCAAGAAGTTTTCTGGAAATCTAATGACACATTTGAAAACTAAAAATGCAGCTGTCTTCTCAATGATAAGCAAATGATTGACATGTAATGTTAAACCCTCGTGAACGCTCGTCTTTCCACAGAGGTGGTCTTGTGTAACAAGTTTTTTTTAAGGTTTTGGCCTACCAAATGGTGAATTATTACAAATTTTACCCAACATTTGAAAAATTGTATGACTTTCTTTCACAAGGCTCTCGCATTAGGATATCAGTATAAAACCATCACCCCAGTGGTACAAAAATACCAAATACGTTTTAAAAGTTCATAACACAATGTGATCGATTAAATATATAAACTTATTACATAATTAGAAACTGGACATACCCTATGACTGATGCCAAAATAAATAACCTCCAAAACATAAATATAGTATTATAGCTAAGCTATGCATTCCAGTCATTATCGATAAAATCTGGAATTGTGACGGGCGTTTCTTCAGACGGAAAATATGACATACTGCATCGAATGTGACCATATTGTCTAGAACATTTGAGTCTAAAATAAGAATTAGTAAATTGTATTTTGACTTTTCAAATATAAAACTAAATGCTAGAATCAAAATATAAGCAAAAATTTAGGTAGGAATTGAAGAAATCGATTGAAAATGTCGGTTACACGGCACCGCCACACTATATATTTATATTGGAATTTCAAAAGCGTTTGCAACGCTTATGAATTTGGTAGCGTATGATTTGAAATTTAGAGATATACGTGACAGGAATTTATACTGGAGCCTTTTTATATGACAATATGTTCTAAAATACGTTATTTACATACAGTTTGAAGAACTTTATTTTTTACCAAAATCTGAAAGCGAGCAGATTTTAAAGAAAGTTTGATTTGGTCTTTGTAATACACTTCTTACTTTTGTTTTTATCAGAGCTTACCTGGTATCATAAATGAGAACTTTTGTGTTAAAAGAACTTGAAACTTTTTTATCATTTGCTAGCGACCTTGTTAAATAACGTTTGGGAGTTTCCGCAATTTTCAGGTACACGCATATGATGGTTTATTTAGACAAAGCATCGTAAATCAGAAATGTAAGCTCTGGAACATTTACTTCATTTACTAGTGAATTGTTTTAAAACGTCGCATTTTTGTCCCTTAACTATTACCTGGTGCTATTCATTTTACAACAGACAAATTATGGTTGCAAATCGTAAAAAGTGCATTACTCTTTACTAAATGATGTTATTGATAAAATTATATTTAATTTGCACAAGTCTTTATGCACTGTTTTGCTCCATATGGTATCCTAGCATGAAAAGGGTCGTTGAACTAATATTTATTGTGCTTGCAACTAACACTGATGACGTTTTGCTGTTACAAAGTAATTAAGGGAATACTCGTACATACAGAACACTTGTAGATGCCGGAAAGAAAATGCTAAATACGTCGGGGGTTGGAAATGTATTGTGTAGTGTGCTGTCACGCAATATCCACGAGGAATTTTACATCGATATGTATACATCTGAATACCTCTGTCAAATATCTACACAATTGTATATACATGTGTCGGCTTAACATCCGGTTTGTAGAGTATTTGTCATTTCAATATAGTTGTTGGAAAACGATAAAAAATATTGAAGAAATTATTGCTTACATCGAAGTTCGCAGTAAGCTCGGTTATCCTTTGGCAGAGATATTTGCCGAAATTACTCATGTTTACGGGTCAGCTAAGGTGTCTTATGAGACGTTTCGTAGATAGAAAAGGAAAATTGATTCTGGAGTAGAGTGTGTTGAAAATGCTATTAATTTATTGTTGAGTTTGTTTTCTAGAAAATCGCATGTGATTTTAAGACATAGTTCAATTGGATTTAATAATAATAAGTTCAGTAATCGCCACCTGAGGACAACTAAATACATCAAATGAAGCATTTGTTACTATTTCCTTATTTAAATTAGGATTTCTGATTTTCAAATCAATTTAATTGAATCCCAATAGTGTAATAACACACTATCAAAACCGTTCACGGATGTGTTTGCAAGACGTTTTCGGGAAATCTAATGACAAACTAAGAACGTGGGTCTCTTCTCAATTAGAAACAGATAATTGAAATGATATTGGAAGCGAGACACATTGACATGCAAATTATCTTTAAAGAAATAACGTAAAATCACCGAGAACTTTTGCCTTTCCACAGACAGTAGGTTGTCCTACGGTGCCAAACCTCAAGAAATAGCAATCTACTTTATCTCCAGTGAGGCCACAGACCTTTCATGTGAACGATCTTGTTTGCGTCAAAGTTGGATAAAAAAAATAGTTTTCTAGCTTTAGCTTTGTTTGCATTTTAAACTACTTCAAGAATTCAATCCTTTTTTAATTATCCAGGAAGGAAAACAGAATTATGTAATTACGTTATGCTTTTTTGTGGCGGGTGTTAACATTTTTGGCAGCTTGGTAAAGAATGACATCATTCCTGTTGCAAAAATCGGGCTCGGTGTCATTGCTTTTATGGTTTCAAAACATAAAAAGTTTCGATTAATGATGTGCTTGGCAAGAAGATCTAACCCGATTGTGCACAGTAGTTTTGTATGTACTAAATGTTTTGCACCACTTTGCTTTGTATCGTTTTCGTGGAATGAGAGGCCTGAACTACGATTTATTTCTTTGACATGATTGTTATAAGCAACATAAATCTGCTCTGACATTCAGATGTTTTGTTATAACATGCAGTTAAAGAAATTACATTTACTGTTATACATGTAGGCGCAAGGAACATTTTAAAACATCGTGCTGTGAACCTGTTGGCATTTAATGTATTTCATTTCTTTGAAACGAGCTCTTCATCTCATTTTAGGACACTTCTTTTCCAAAGTAAGTGAAACCGCATCACATCATTACCCCATTCTTCTAATTTCACGCTGAAAATAAAAGAATAGCTGCGTTAGTTTTTTAAAACCTTGCGACAATTTGAGAAATCACTTGCACATGTTGAAACTGTCAGTGCTTTTGTTTACATACACTCATCACGTAAAATCGCAATTATCCTTGGATATCCGACAATGTAAAACTCATTTATATCAATCAGTTATACGCATTAAAATCAATATTTGAAGCTACATGATAATGGATTTGAGTGATTCGTAGATCTATGTATTGGACTTTTATTTAAAACCAACTAGCAAACGTGCTGATTGCGTTTCTGTAGAAACAAACAACTGGGATAATTTGTCTTAGTCGTAATGAGGCAGCCGGATATCTCAGATCTACATTTCGTTCATAATATACGAAATGATTGTGTCATTTATTGTGAATTCCTTCCCCATGTGTTCATGACAAACTTACTTCTATTTTCCCGATTTTATTTCTGTTTTTCTGCAAGTTGTCTTAAAGGCTAAAGCTATTGCCAAGGGGTCGAAATATCAAGGAACGACGAAACAGGATGGTGGTGGTGTAGAGGTTAAGGTGTCTACCGCTTATCCCGGAGGTTGCAGTTCGAGCCCCACCGGGGTCACAACCGTACCTCCACATATGACACCACTACTAGTTCTTCCAGAAAGCGGGCTCGGCGTGTGACCCGATATGCTATAAGCTTTCTTCACAATCGATCTAAAAT
Organism: Saxidomus gigantea; assembly: GCA_032359765.1. Classification (NCBI taxonomy): domain Eukaryota; kingdom Metazoa; phylum Mollusca; class Bivalvia; order Venerida; family Veneridae; genus Saxidomus; species Saxidomus gigantea. The sequence continues at coordinate 3,116 of JAUMHA010406270.1, read as the reverse complement.
AAATTAGTATAAACTTCATAGGATGGTGTATGCTGTTCAGGGATGGTTTGCTCATTCACATAGTTGTTCAAAATGGTGAGTTTTTACGTAACACGTATTATATCATTAATCGAGTTAGCGAGTTAATAAACGAGTTAAAAGCTTTATACTGATTGGTCGTAGCATTTAAATATCTAGGTAACCGACATGACACGCTACAAAACAAGATTTTGTGACTTTCTGTATGTGTAACTGACAACTCGAACGCAAGATAATTTAAGAGATTATGATTGGCTACTAGTGATGCGCGTTCCAATCAAATGCGTCTCCGCAGCAGACGACATCTACCTAAGATCAAATACTGGAACATTTACATGTGTACTGTAAAATGTAAATGTCATTTACAGTCACGAAGTTCAAAAGAAATAAAGCAGGTGTCAGGTTTATAACATACCTCCCACCTACCCGATAAAAAAATTTGAAGCAAAATTACAAATTTTGAGAACAAAATGTTTGCAGATAAAAAATGAACGGAGGCAAAAGAATTAAGTAATTCTAAAATGCTGCGGCCAATTAAACATGTGTATACCAAATTATTACTTAACATAAATCTGAAGTCAAGAAGCCAAGCAAGTGATATAATTATTATGAAAGTACAAATGTATTCCTTAGCTTTAAGCCGAATATCAATAATACCAAAAATATAATGCATTATAATATACATGTACATCAATGACAAATAATATTCATCAAATTCTTATATTAGCACGATAGCAATCTCCATATTATATACCAAATATAAACAACATCAAACTAATAGACTGAGAATAAATACACAAAATCTCTATTATTAAAACAAACTTCAAAGTCCTGGACAGTAATTGTCTGTCATCACTCTCATAGCTCATACATAATATTGTAATGTACACGTGCAAGTACTGAATCCGATGTATTCGTTTTTATACACAAATCACTTGTTCAACAAAGTCCAAAAGGGTGGCTACTTGACACCAGCAGGAGTGAATAGTCATGATATTACATCACCGGAAGCTAACACAGGGTCAAGGACACAATGTGCCGAAAAACAAAAAGTAAAAATCATAAATCTAGCAACATAACGACATATATAAGGAAAGGTTTTCTTCTTACTACGCAAAAGAAACAAAATGTTTATTTCACAAAGTAGTAGCAGTCTTTTGTCGAAATATTGACCATCTTCACAATGAGATACTACTTTTTACAATATTCGTAGATGTGAAGTATGTAAATCTGTTCACGGAGTGTGTTCTTTGACCTGCTGATATTTTACCATGAAATCCATTCCTATTAGATCTATACCCGTATTTCTTGACCATAATTTTTCGGGTCATTTTGAACAGTATTATAGCTTTAATGTCAACGTACGCTGGCTCTGTCAGATAGTCATACGCATATCACAGAAAAGTGCGGATATTTACGGAACATACGGAGCTCGATACAAGAGTTTGTAGTTTAATTTTCAAATTTATGATGTAAACCTTCTTATTTACGAACGATTACATCTATATTCACCTAAAATAAATTTCTTCTAAAAATATATATTATTTATTTACATTCCCGACAGGGATGTCACGAAATAAAGACATTGAAATACAATTAATTCAAAAGATCATGCGGAGTTAATTTTAACCAAGCCATCTATAGCCCAACAATCGAGCCCTGAAACGCTTGCGTGGTTGTATTTCTTTTCCTTTTCGGTAAATTTTATCTTTCCGGTATTTCAGTTGCTCATAATTTGGCGCGTATTTTGTCAACAAAAACAGACCTGATAATTCCCAAGATGAGGTGACTAATTTAACATACAGAACTTGGAGATATAGAAATACATCGGCTTTATAATCTGAAAAGAACAATCCAATGGATATGGAAAGCGGATCTACGGAGGAAAGGTGATTATTAGCTATATGCTAAGTGAATAGTTTTCGGATATTACAGGTGTCTTGTCGTGAAAGACTCCCTAGTCATAATTTTCACCTCCCATAATTGTAATATACTGATTAAGTATGTGTAACTAATCATTTTGTAGAAATATGAAAATGGTTTAAGAAATATATGTGGTGAATCAGGGGGATAACAATGATAAAACAAAAGGAACTGGCTGACAAACGGGAAATTTTTATGGGTTATCTACTATATAATAATCTAGACTGGTGATTGTGATGGCCATTTGTGCTACTCAATTTGTGCATTAACTTAAAAATTCTATCAAAATGAGCAGTAGTCCTTGTGGAATTTTCAGGCAAGAAGTCGAGATCAAAGCCACGAAATATAGTTAACTTGTAAACAGTCATTCGAGCAGCAACTAGCAGGTACTGAGTGACTCGCTTTTCAATAAGCGGATCTGTACAGTATGTGGTATAAATTTAATTTTGAGCCGAGAAGACAAAAATAACAAGTAAAGCTCTCCAGGAGCTTTTGAACCAATTATGCAGTATGTGATGTACAGGCCTGGAGGATAAATGCAAAAAACGCGAAGTGTTGAGTGAGTGGAAATAATGTGACTTTGAGTAAATCAGAGAAAAAACGAAAATGACTCCATTCAGTGGCGTCACTTCGCGGCCGTTTGGAGTGAAAATTTAGATCGCGGGACTTCATGTCTCTCCGAGTATATTGGAGTGACTTCAAGTGAAAATATCTATTACCGGTAAATAAAATGTTGGTAAAACACCTGTAAAAGCGACCTGTTGACATTACAATTGAATCAGACATTGCTACCGACGTATTTTCGTTGCGAATCGCAGCTACCGTTTACTATCACAGCGAGTTTGTCTGATCATTGTGAAGCATGTGGCATAAAAAAACCGAGATATTTGACAGTTTGACTTTTAGACATGTAAAAGTACAGTAGTCGGAACGTAACAGTTGTCACACGGTGCGCACGATACACGCACGATACACGCACGATGTACGCACGTTACACGTACGGTAAATACACGGTACACAATTCAGAACGATACACGATATGAATGATATACGAAGCGCACGCTACACGTTAGACGGAATACACGTTATACGATTACTTTTGACTTTTTACAGTTTACTTAAATTAATTTTCCCCCCGCAAAATATGTTTGTTTTGATTCTTTTTAACAATTTTA
>JAUMHA010406248.1:0-10972 GCA_032359765.1 Saxidomus gigantea | reverse complement strand
CGCATCTTTTATTTCGTTTGTGTACCATTCTGGCTGGTACGTGTGTTTAATACGTTTTGTTTTCATGGGAGCATGGGGAGTTTAATACTGTGTTAAATATTTCATAAAAACGTTTCAAGTGAGAGATTCGGATCACTTACAGTCTCAATGGTATCCAACCTGGAGTGTAAAATATGATTTATAAAATTGTTCTCATTGAATTTTGAAAATGATCTATATTGTAATGTCGTATGCATGGTACTACATGATTTGTACCTTTTTCTCATTTTACGTGTAAAACATATCGGATAGTGATCGCTTATGCTAATTTGAGGAACAGTGACTTCGATAACATCATCCGTTGACGTACAGTAAGTGTGATCTATTATAGAAGAACTTGATTTTGTAACTCTTGTTGGATATGTGGCTAATTGATTCAATCCGAATTTTAGTAACATATTTGACCATTTGGCATTTTAAATCCGGATTCTCGGTCATAATTTAAGTTAAGGTCACCTAAGATATAGTATTCATTGTATTTATCAGATACAGATGCAATTTGGCACTGAAACTTTTCTATCCAATCTTGTTTTGATGACGGAGGTCTGTATGCGAAAGTTACAATAAATGGACTACTTTGTGGATAACATATTTCGATGAATATTGCTTCAATTTCATCATTTTCTAAGTTGTATAATCTTGAATAAGGTATATTACTTCTCAGATAAATTAATATTCCCCCACCACCTTTATGTATCCTATCTTTTCGTTCAATTTTATATGCATCAATACAGAGTGGAATAATACGTACTTCTTTTAAGCTATTATACAGTACCATAGATATAGGTCTGTTCATGATTTATAGATGGGGTACAAAAGTTCCGACTAAAGCGCATAGAAGAATAATTTGAAAAATATTACAGAGATTAAAAAAAAACACATTTATTTTATATACTTGACGTATGCACCAGACAGCAGTGGCGGTCGATTTTTCATAACATCTTTGATATTATTTATTTGATACTTTCCTAGTAGTAGACTTGATTACCAAAAGTCCACAAAGAATATCTTTTTTTAATAGAAACCTGGAGATTGAAAAACACCAAATATTAATTTAGAGCTATATTTATTAGTTTTGCTGCTTTTACTATTATGTTACATTACAGCATTAAATTTATTTGTATTCTCTTGAGGAAATGAATAACTGCTTATTTTTTGGCGACTCTAGCATAATTAAGAAGGCATCCGAAAAATGTACGTTTTCGTCTAGATCTTATCCTGTGCTTATTCAACTGTGAATTTCGTGTTTCACGAGCTTCTGTCCTTTTGCGCCAGCGAAATAGTAGTGAACACATCATTTAAAAAGAGAAATTTCCCACCGTCCCTCCCATTATTAAAAAAAAGTTTTTTGAATTACATTAATTTCTGTCGCTAAGCTTTATATATTTCAGAATATTCTGTTATCGATTTTGAAGCAAATGTTCCAGCAGAGCGAATCTGATGTCATAGCAATCATTGGAACAAGGTTCAGTGCAGACATGGACTTTGAAAACGTTTATACAGCAGATTGCCAGTGGTATGCATAGTAATATTGCAAGTTGTTTCATTGATAAATGTGCGTTTGGCAATTTAAACATTAGATACAGTTTTTACATATTTAATATTGTATATTATATTTGATTTTATCTTGGCTTTTATATTCTGTCTTGCAAATAACTGCAGATGTTCAATGGTTCATAACCTTTTAAACTTTGTAAAAGGTTCAATCACTGTGGCATATATATATAAGTGAGCACAATCATAATAATAGTCCACATTATAGTGGTTTGCATTTTACATGTTCACCTTAATTAAATGAACGAATACATACACTATTACAAAAATTAAATTCAAAAAAATGCTCGCTATGATAATCCGCAAAAAATACTCGCCATTGGAATGACCATGTCTTATATTGGTGTTATGTGCAATTTTATCCCATTAACCGTTAGAGGTGGCCTTGTAGCAAAAATGGTCGGCCATTCAACAAGGTCCTTGGATTGGCTGTTACTTATTTAAGCAGGATTGGATCCACTCGCCGGCCAATTGGTCTTGTACCGTTGATCGAGTGGGGAGTCAATTTTATTCAAAATTTCCGCCTACTTATTATTCATAACCTAGGCTAAAATTATACATACTGTCAAGCTAACTGAAACAGGAAGTTGAGCCAAATATATCACACAATAAAGCAGTACGTTAGGTAGCGCCCGAGTTAAGCTGATAATTTGAAAGATTAAAGGAGGTGCGATCGAAAAGTTTCAATCTGATACAGCGGTCTATCATCGTAAGTTCTATAGTCGCTATAGCAACGACATGTTGCCATGAAGGGGACAGCTTCAAACAATGCCTAAACGTCTTACCCATTTACTCTGGTAAAACTGACTCACGCTTTTATCATGTTGTTTAATACTCTACTGCAAACACAACAAGCTTTGAATGAACTATTTTGCCTTTTGAATTACTCTTATTCGGTAAAACATGAACTTTCCTCAATTATTTTTGCTATCGGTTCATTTTCATCCCTCCAAGAGCAAATCATCACTTCTTGATTGAATAACATGAATAAAGTCAACGAAAACCTACAAAATTCGTATAAAAGGGTGCCGTGACATCGCGCGCAATGTCATAAAATTTCAACTTCTATGTCACACAAAAATCTAAAGTGTGTTATTGTTCCTGTAAATGAATTAGATATACATCAGTCTGGAGTGTCAGATACGGGGTTCCAACTGAGTGTGGTGCTTGTTCGATCACGGAAGGCAGTCAAACATTGGCAGCGTTTTGTTTTTCTTCAAATTGTTTATGTAAAACACTTTCTTCGATTTGTTTTTTTTTCCACTCAAATATTCTAAAATTCAGTTGATTCTATTCTTTTTTTGATACAATACTTTAGCGATACAGCTATCTTGGCGTTTACTAAAAATCTGACGTCTTTTAGAGAGGGCTGTTTCTGATGATGTGATAACTCGTGGCCCGATCCATTTGTAAGAGTTCTACATATTTTGCAGTAAAGCCTTTATACACATGTATACACAGTGTGTACTTTGTTTTCTGTGATTTTTCATCGACTACTTTTCTGAAAGCCTATATATTTGGTACCAAAATTGAAATCTGTGTACGTACAATATGGCGAACATTTTAGATTTTTCAGTCGATCAATGACAAATACACATGAGATATAGTGTGCGAAAATTGAAGCCGATACGTCTGCTAAATATTGAAATATGTAAAATTAAGAAGTGCACACTTTCTTTTGGAACTGAGTGTATGTAACTTGTACAATAAAATTATATTAAATCAAATCTAACTGTTGAAACTGAAAAACACAGAAAAGCTTTATCACGTTTAGATGTTCTTCGCATACTAGGAATTGAATAGGGAATAATAAGAAAGATTGATAGAAGCCAACGTGTTTGTACGAAGTGTTATATGTCAAGTAGAGTCAGAATACTATTTTTTACTTGCCCCTATTATATTGACCTTAGAAGAACATGTTTTACCTAAGCATTACCGTGTATGGCCAACATTGACCAAATTCCGAATTTTACAGAAAACTACTAGTAAAAACATCATTGTTAGTCTAGCAAAATTAATTTACGCAATTACACTTAAAAGAGCTGAAACAAACTGTGAAGTACAACTGTTTGATTTTGATTGTGTATACATGTACCATCTGTATTACTACTGGTATATGTTATGTACTGTGCATTGCGTAACCGCAACATTGTGTAAATGGCGATGAACATTTTATATATTTATGCTAATAAAAATGTGACTTGACTTGACTTGGCTGTATACACTGTTTCGCAAACAGCCCACATGACCAACGCACCCAGAAGAGGCTAGTTATTTTAGGTTTCGGAGGATAGTGCAAGATACAGAAAGCGTCCAAATTCCCGACACATCCCTTGTTCTTTAAACATGCCAAGTGTTTAGCACCCATACATGATGGGACCTCGGTTTTAGTCTCATCCGAAATACTGTTTAGTAATTTTATTTGGTCAGCCCCGGGAATCGAACCCCCTACCTCGAGATTACAAGTCTCGTGCTCTACCAATTGAGTTAACCAGTGTGTTCAAAGCTGGCAATTTTATATGAAAGTAGATGATAAAATATTGGGAGTTTTAAACAGCAGAGTAAATGTGTCATGTACATAATCCGTTGGGTGTATTGTGCATATTGCATATGCCATCCTGAAGTACATTGTACATGTATGTAATTACTTCTTAGACTTGGTGTCTAGCAGAGATAGCAATTTCTTCTAGAGAAATAAAATCAAAGGCAAAGGTGCAGGTACATTTACAATATGTCTCATAACTTTATACCAGTATTGATCATTCTGTCACCATCAAAGTTAATATTCACAGGGAGAGGTAATTTATTGCGACATGTTATTAGTTTTACAGGCATATGCTCCACATTATATAAGTCAACGTTGTTTCAGAACACGTGTCTGACAGTTTTTCTGTTATATAAGCTGTGGTCATAGTAGTATGTATCAATATAATGTGTGTATTAAATCATGATATGAACTGTATATACGTTTATGTATATAGCATGTAGTAATGCAGTCATTTCATAAACACTGGCCCAATGACCGTTTGACATATTCAGTGATTGGGGAATCTATCAGGTCCAATACCACATTTTAGTACTAATTGAGTTTTTTAAAAATGTCATGTATGAGAACTAAATTTTCTACTTGCACAATACACAACCGTGACGTTAGGACACATCAATGCTAAAAGAATCAGATAAATGTCAGAATGCTCGGATACGTAAGCGTTCCAAGTATCTGGATGATCACTGTAAATAGCTTCACAAACATTTTAATTTGGTGTCCCCTTAACGGCAGTTTCTACCTGATATATAAATTTAGCGTGTAATAAGGTCTTTAAAGACACTTTTCTTCACTTAAACAAGCACTGTCCCCTAGCAAAAGCCCTTCCTCCCTCCATCTACCAAAAACTAAAACTTACACAAAAAAACTCCAACAAGAAACATTGGAAGTCACGTCACCTTAAATTTATATTAATTAAGCACACACAATTGAGGCCATAAAACTCTTGAACAAATCACATATAGAGAAACAAAATTTTCTGCTGGGGTCTTGAGGAACATACAGCCATAAAGTAAGAAAGTGTCATACAATACATGTATACTAGTAAACCATTATTTATCGTTCTGTCAGCATCAGGGGAAGGCGACATTAACTGTACGTGAATATTATATATCATACAGAACATTGTAATTTTAGAAAACGTGAAGTTGTGGCCATGCTAATTTTAGTATAGTTTGAAGTTGTACATACATACTGTTTAAAAGAATATGTACCACAAACAGATCCTTCCTGGATGTCAAATGATGTTTAAATAATGCGTTCTTTTCTGCATTCTGTTCGGACGGAACAAACAAAACCGAGGTTTAGATTGGGGATGCATGCAAAAATTATTGCACAGTAAAGACTGTCTGGTCACGTTCTATTGTATTTGGAGATTTCAATTATTTTTCAGCCATTTTAGACAGGTTTGGATTCTTGCACGTATTACCGAGGTATATCTTTCGACAAGTCAAGTCATATTTTCGTTTAACTTGTTTTCCCAATTCGATACAACGGGAAAACATATGTTTGCAACTTAAAATTGCAAGCCCTCTCATCCTCAAAAATTCTTATGTTCATAAATGCGTACTTCGAGTTACCGAATTTTTGTAACCAATGTGCAAGTTTAAGAAAAAGCAATAAATAAAACAATATTTATGCATTCTGTCCATTATGTCATATCGGATATGATTAAACAGAATTAATAGGTCTCGTTTACTGAACAAATCTGTTAAAATCGCATTCATTAATCAAAATGCATTGAAATTTAATTCAAAACAAAGGTGCAAAAGTATGTATCTTATAAAGACGTATAATAATGAATAACTGTCAAAATTTTGAGTTATGAATTAACAAAAAGTATTCAGATAATTATTCGTGCACGTAATTCCTTTGCAATATTAATGAACCTTTGAAAAAAACACGAATTATAATTTTTTAAACATATTTTCATATCCTACTTACAGGTGAGTGAACCTTGACTTTACATCACCTTAATACTCAAGGTAATTAATCAGAACGAGATTTTCAAATAAAATTTATTTATTCACTTACATTAACATAGAAAATCTACAAAACAAATTTTTTCTCATAGTAATTTATATCTAGAAACACATTTGTGTCGGTGATAACGTAAACAAATTCCGACTTAAGGCATGTGTGTACTTAATTTTATTCTTGACTCAATTTTGAAGTCGGTAATTACAACGTCTGCGTCCTTCCGTCCATCCGTAACATTTCCTGTCCGCTATATATCTCTTTAACTCTTAAGGATTTTGATGAAACGTGGGTCAGATGTTCACCTCATCAAGACGACGTGCAGAACCCTTGAGCCGGTCACGCTGACTCAATGTCAAGGTCACAACTTAAGGTCAAACGTTTGAGTGTAACATTTCCTGTCCGTTAAAGGAAACTGAGGTCAATTTTTCACCTCATCATGACAATATACAGAACCTATAAGCAGGTCACTGGCTCAAGTTCAAGGTCACAACTTAAGGTCAAACGTTTGACTCCGCTCCATATTTCGTTAACCTCTCAAGATTTTGATGAAATTAAGGTCAAATGTTCACCATTTCAAGACGATAAGCAGAGCCTATGATCTGGTTATGTTGGGTCAAGTTCACAACTTTAGGTCAAAGGTTTGAGTCTTGAATTTCCTGTTCGCTCCATATCCCCTTAACCCTTTGAAGGACTTTGATGAAACCTTGTTCAAAAGTTTACCTCATAAAGTCAATGTACGGAACCCATGATATTGCCCAGGCGACCAAAGGTCGAAATCGAATTGCTGGATTTTTATTCAGGCAAAATCGGCTTTAGACGCCTTTTCTAGTTCGGTTCACTTTCGTAAACCAACCTACATATGTAATGAATGTTTGCTTCTTCTTTTATTTGTCTCAGTACAATCCTATCGATAATACTCAGCGAACACGCTCATTGGCGAATTGGCTTCGTTTCCACTTCTCATATAAATCAATTTACATTATACTTTAAGATTTTTGCTGTGACTTTTATACTGGATGTCGCTGCGACGCGATCTCTTCATATTAATGTGAATGTAAATATGTAACCTAGGGTATGTTACATAATTACGATCGTTTGATGTATTTTATTAAGGTTGATTTATGTCTTTTATAGATTTAAACTTGAATGATGTAGACAAAAAAGATAATTTATGATTACTTACATCTGTCTTTGGGTCAACTACTTTATCTTAATCATACATAATTTACATAATTCGATACACAATTTTAAACGACGAACTTATTGAGTTTGTATGCAACACTTTCTCGAATTTATAAACAAGAATCAATCATGTTAGTTTCGCTTATCCTCCTATAAACACACAGTTCCATGAAGTTCCGCCTCGGGGTGTCATCATTACCGTTGAATACTGTTCAATAACAACATTTCTTATAGTATTGTACGACAAGATCAATATTATTCATTATCATGAGTTTGTTACTGACACGCTATGAAACATAAATGGGCGTGGGGTCGAGGCCAACACATAACTTTCAAGTTAAATACCGTTTCAGAAAGTCAATATCATACATGATAAAGTCGATGGTTTCAAATCAAAGTTCAAATGTTGAAGCGGGAAAAAAAAAATAGACGTTTTGATAAAATTTTGTGACTGTGCTAGTCCTTATTAATATGAAGTTGGTTTGCAGTTCGAGATTTTAATTGCAAACTGGCAACGGATTTGTCGGTTTTCGTTTGTTTGTCCAAATATATAGCACGAAGACTCACACAATTCGACAATTTGGAGTTTAAAAGTGGCTTTTATACAAGAGGGTCAAGAAGGTCCTATATCGCTTACCTGACTACCATTGCTCTTAACTTAAGGATGTCATTAGTTGCTAAAGAAGTAACTTGTTGCAGAGAAAATCATTGGTTGCTAGGAGAAGTCACTGGCTGTTAATGAAGTCACTGGTTACTAACGAAGTCAATCGTTGCTTTGGATGTCATTGGTTCCTAGGTAAGTCACTGGTTGCAAAGGAAATCACTGGTTGCTAGGAGAAGTAGCTGGTTGTTAATGAAGTCACTGGTTACTTACGGAGTCAATGGTTGCTTTGGAAGTCACTTGTTGCTACGGGAAGTCACTGGTTGCTAAGGAAGTCATTGGTTAAGGAGGTCACTGGTTGCTATAGGAACTCATTTGAAGCTAAGTTTTTCCTATAACTCTACATACAGGCAAGGGGCCCGAAGGCGTGGTCAATTTTGTCAATAGGGGCAAGGTTTAAACAAACTTTGTAGAAGGCAACTAGACAATGTTACATACTAAATATCTAAGCTATAGACTTTTAATTTTGCAGATGAAGATTCTTAAAGTTTTTCCTATATAAGTCAATCTGAAAACCAGTGACCCCTGGGTGTGGTCAGTTAAGACCCCAGGGGCATGATTTGAAAAAAAAATGGTAGAGGTTCACTAGACAATGCTATACACCAAAAACAATAACAAATAACAAAAACAAATCAAACATCAAATTATGAACGTCTGCATGATATAGTGCACATGGTGTAATAGCGGAAGTTCTATGGATGTTGTTGTTTGTGAACCTAACTTAGAATAGTTTCTCGCATTTTCGCAAAATCTCAATCTTTTAAAACGTGTTTATTGCTAAGTATCTAAATATGATAATGTCTTTATTTTAGTGTTTCCATTTGAAGTGTAACATGTCAAAGTATACATGACATAGTTATTGCCTAGGACTTTGCGGCAACTTTTCCTTAATTATCCGGTGAACTTGTATCAGATCACAAATACCTGCACGGTATTACTATCATACAGATCATAATTAGTTTCATAATCATTGACAGAAACAATGCCTTACATGACTATTTATGTGTTAATGACAAAGCATCGACGGCAATCAAAATGACATCAAACGTAAAATATTGGGGGCATATATCGACATTGTAAAACAGTAATAGATCAAAGACACCATAATGATCGTGATTTTGTATTATAGTGTTTTAACAATCAGTGAAACCTCCGCTGACACAAAAGTCAGATCTTACTTTATTGTAAAAACTCGCCACAGCACTACCTGACTATGGAAAATTTAATGTTAAAGCATATAAACAAGATTATATAAAACACAAGGTTTAACATCTCAAAAACTAAAGATTTCATAAAATAAGCCCGTCTATCACACACACACACACACTATATACAAATTTGAATTTCAAACATAATTAACCTTACTTGATGTATACGCCAGGCCCAATGCAATGGCGGTAAACTTTTGGAAATAAACACGTCTGGTACGTCCATTTTATTTGCTTTACCAAATACCTAAGACAATTGGGTCTTTATTCTAACGAAAATCTGTTAACATATATTTGAAAAATAATAATGTACTTAGATGGCAACTTAGATATATTCAAAATTTGCATACAAATATATTTGTTAATAAATAACGATACTAAAAAGAGACGGCATCTGTTTCTCCAGGGCCTTAGAACAACCACTTAAGGTGATGAGTACCCACTTCCCCCGATACCGCCTTGACACATGCTGATGGTTGCATCTGCTTCAAGTTCAGGCTTCAAGAAATGTCTGCCAAAATATCCCGGCATGGAGTGCAACTGACCATGGCTATGGGCACAAAACGCTTGATACTTAGAGAACTTCTATGGGATTTCACTGAATCGAATTCAACAAGTGGTTGCTGAGAAGTGGCCCGGACACATTTAGCCTACAGACGACGGACAAACGGACGGACGAACGTGAATGCTATGGGGTATAAATTTATAAATTGTGAAACCTCAATGTAGAGACGTTTGTGATGTAATTCAACGGGAACATAGACACAGAAAGAGAGAGAGAGAGAGAAAGGGAGAGGGAGAGAGAGGGAGAGACAGAGAGGGGAAGTCTTAGAATGGATCTTATTTCGGTTTAGTGCAATTTTACTGATGCAAATGCAGGATAAGGTCAACCACATCTGTCACTGAAGGTATTCAGTAGCCCCATAAAACACAGGGCAAAAGCCGTGACTTTTGCCTATCGATACAGATCATTTATTCACTGAGGTCAGTTTCCCCTGCCTGATTACTTTGAGAAAAATCGTTTTATTTGTGTTTACAGGCCCTTTTGACATTGACCTTAGACCTACCGTGTCACCGTTTACATTAAATCTCTCAATAAAACAATCTATGAGCCATTGGGCTGTCACGGAAACCGCGAAAGTGTGCAACAGCTGAAAGGGCCGTAGGCTCGAATGACACAGATTGTGTGCCGAGAAAGAAAATGTTTGCAAGATATACATGTATTAGAAGTAAAACACCGAGCCATCTAGGAGAGTCAAACAACAACACTAAAGAATCATGCAGATGCATACCATAAACAGCGAGCACAGAAACGGAAGAAAATATCGTACATCCGAAGTTTCAATTGCTTTACATCTGAAAATTGTTAGTTTGTTTTATAATTCTAGTTTAGTTCAGTAATCGGTACGACAATATTCCTAGAATAACAGTAATTACGTAAATCAGTCGTCTACCCTGGAACAACCGTTCTCACGTTATGTTACAGATGGCCAGTTTTTAAATGACATCTTTGTTACAATTACCTGTCAGATAAATCATTGTGACGCTCAAATAATATTTGACACGATCTGCATCACGTTTATTCTAATATGCCTACGGTATATTTCTATAGTCAATTCGAGTGCATTAATATGATTTAAGCACTCGGAAAAGTAGGCGGAGTTTCGGACATGGAAATAGCTCCTTCAGACTTTTCTAATTTACTCCCGCTCAAAAATAAAATATTGAAATGGAAATAATATCAGTATAAATACATCAGTCGCATGAAAAAGATTTGTTTAAGAACCTAAATATTATTTTTGA
>JAUMHA010406237.1:0-10972 GCA_032359765.1 Saxidomus gigantea | reverse complement strand
ATCGCTATTCTATAATATTTTCTTTAATAATGAACATGTAAACTGTATGCACATTTTCCGCTGCGTAAGTCCTATATCCATATTATGGAATAAACAGTCAATAACCAAGAATATCTCTTGGAATATTCACCATATAACCCCTAGTTAGGAGCAAAGCTTTATTAAGAAATACTTGATGTATTAAACTGTGAACAAAGAAATCTGCTTGAAAATTTTATCGCATTTATACACTAAAAGCAGTCGAAGATTAACATTCGAAGTTTTATTGAATTAATGACCTGTTCTGTTATAAGAGACTAAGAAAAACCGCCAACATCCAATAAATGTAATAAAAGCATGTCTGAGCTCTAGAAGACTGCTTTATAAATTTATGACTCGCATTATGAAGCAAAATAATGTAAGCTACAACAAAATACTCATTTGGCGTCCGATTTCGATGGAAATCTATAATACCTTATTTTTATTCCAAACATGTACAACCCTTACACATTCATTAATGTACTTTCTATACAAATGGCAACAAGTTAGTAAACCTTATACTTTCATAAAAGTCTAAAACCCAACGATTATTACTCTCTAACAGTATTCTCATAGCGTCTCTCCTTTTCACGTATATTTACCTCTCATACCTGTAAATGTACATACGGATTTCGTACACTCACCCTTACAGCATACTTAAATTGCGCCCTCACTTGTTTCAATGCCTTACACTAGTCTATCACTTATTCCTTGCAGACTTACTAATTTATAAATGCCTTATCATCTCTACTTACTCACCTGTTCATATTTCTAAAATTAAGTTAATTTCATACACCTTTATAAATAATTCTTTACAATACAATATTTCACCCTTACAAGAGCCTTTAATGCCTAGCATACCTAATTCTTTATTATATCGTAGGTTCTACGTTCCCCTTTACCTGTTCATTAAAGCTGCTCGCTCTCAGTTGCCGTTGAAAAAATAAAAAATCTAAGAAATGACATACTAATACATAAATACAAAACGAAAGGCTAGAATCAACAATAGAGGCAACATTTAGGTAGGAATTTGCAAAATTCGATTGAAAATGTTAGTTTTACGGCAACGCTACACTATATGTTGATATTGGGTTTTCAAATTTAAAAAGGTTGCGACGCTTTTTTATTGGGTAGCAGCGTATAGGTTCAAATCTACAGATATACGTGACAGGAAATTTTACTGCAACCTTTTCATATGTTCTAAAATATGTTATTTTCATACAGTTTTAAGTACTTTTTTTACTGAAATCTGAGAGCGAGGCTTAAAATGTCACCTTTTTATGAAACACTTGCAGAATCTGAGCTAGTTTTGCAATGAGCTATTTACAAGGGGTTTCGCAATTACTGTCCGATCAAAATAAGCAAACACGATTTATTATTATGAATCATTACGCCAGATTAGTGGGTTTCCAGACAAAAATTGTAACTGTAACATTCTGACCTGATCTACTGCCCGAATCTATGCCATAGAACTACGCGATGCGTTTCTATAAAAGATACGATGGAAACATTTATGCCCAAAGCCAAAGTACCCTGTAGCGCTTTTCAGCAAACATGCCGCTAACATTTGCAATGACAGTTGTTTAGAGATGAAACCAAATGAATATGTTGCAGACGTTTAAATATTCATTGTATATTTGCAATCGTGACCTCTCGGACTCGTAAATTACCAGACACCATCAGCAGCACGAGCGAATCAGTGTGAACCTGACCGAACATCTTTCCGATGCCTTAACATATTGAATAAAACTATACGTCTGTGATTTTTCGGTATTTTCAATGCCAAAATAATATCCTAAGCGGCTACATTAAATTGATTATTAATATTGCGATGACGTAAAACTTATCTCTTTATTTATAGATATATATCATTTTATGATATTTACGCAGAACTACATGCACAATCCTATTATATGGGTTCATGTCTGCTATGATCATTTTCAAGCATACCTACATTGTACTTGCGATATATTAATCTCTCTAAATTTATGTTTCTGTCATACATGTTCACTTATTTTACAATACTTACCATATCTGCAGAATGGACGTATATATATGTCGTCAAGAGCACTATATTTACTTTCTAACCACATGCACGTGAACATCTTTAGATGCACTTTCTTTTTTGCACGTTATAGCAACTGTATGTCTCATACATATTATATATATACTGTTTAACTACAGTTAACAAATTTGATATTTACAGACTCCGTGCTTTTCCAGCAGCAAAACTATGTTTTAAAGTGTTCCTTCTTAAGGAAAAAGGGGCTTTTGCAAATCCATGTTTGTCATACATTTAATTTTAAATTTCTACCATCTACTAGCAATTTGCGCGATTGTAAATGTACCAGGCACATCGTGTTACTTTAACGATGTAAACTGTATTAACTGTATCTATAGGTTAAAAGCATTGTAATTATGCTTAATACCGAATAAACTTTGGAATTGGAATTGGTATTAACAGTTACGTTTGATCATTTTAATTACTGTTTATGAAAGCATTTCATTGCGTTGCTGTTTGTAGTTGATTTATTCGGATTTAAAGCTAACGTAAAGCAAAAACAAAACAAAAAACCATCGCGTGCCCATCAGTGTGTAGTTTTTACTAAATTGGAACTCATTAATTCCGCTAAATCGGTGCACACGCTGTTTTGTGAACAAAACAACCATGTTTAGGAACCATTCCTTGCAGTAATTAACACTACTGCGTTTCGCTTCTGATTGATTTCTATTTTAGCTGTAATATCACCGTGTGCAGAGGAACTATTATTTCATAATATGACAAGCTAATACTTCTATGATTGCTGGATTTTTTTATAAACTGCTATCAATCATTGAGAACTGATCGAAATTACCGGATATTCATTTAAAGTTATTCAATATGTATGGAGCAATTAGACAAGTCCGGATAGTCATATTGTTGTAGTGCGAGCAATTTAAAGAAAAACCCTGTTATGCTTTGTCGCCACTTAATGATTTTCTCTGTATGGAAGCAAACATCATTCTCAAGTAAAAGATAAGCTGTATTAATGCACTGAAATTGTGACTTCACGCATAGCAGGATTGTTTTAAAATGCACTGACATCCCCATGTTGGTTAGGGACAGCTAAGCGCAATTTCTATGCATTCCCAAGTAAGATGGCTTGTAGTCAGTGAATATGACATATGAAGTTTAATGGCTCTGTCACGCTGTATTCATACTGATAATCAAACGCACTCTGAAATGGCACAACCAAAGTTAACATTCTCTGTTTATTAGAACAGATACAAACTGTTTCATAAATATACGTTTGGAACATAACTGTAATTAATAGAACATCCAATTTCGTTCTAAGCATTTTAACCAAGATTGACGGGCAAGTAATAAAGTCGGTATTTATGGTCTCTTGGATTACTGAATAAATGCCATTACAGCACAGTAAGACTGGGAAAATAAGTAACTTTCTCGGAATAAAACCTCCATATCATACATCAATTTAATTCGACAGCATGTTTGCCACAGCCTATCCTTTGACGATTGCGTCTTCGTGTAATGACTTCGACGACTGATAACATGGTTCAACGTACTAATTAGGCTTCTGTTGGTTGAAGGCTTCTTTAATTTACAGGCACATAGTACGTTTAGAACAACTTCCGACACAAACAACATTATGTTTATATTCATTAATTGCGATTTAACCCTCTTTTTATGTAGGTTTTAGTGTCTATTTCCATACGAGAAGTATTTTCCCAAATGACTAAATGAGCTATAATTATAGATAATCTATGTCCACCACTAGATTTCGCCATTTATATCGAAATAGCAACATTCGAGTCTTTTCAAATGACTTGCGTATATTTTATTCAGAATTTCTGCACATGATGTTTTGTGGAAATGATAGTTTATTGACAGCAACAAATCATAAATTTTAAAGTGCATTACATATATATTAAATGGAAGACGACTTTAGTACACAATGCCGTCGTATTTTGTCGGATTCTTCTTCAAACAATCTGCATGATACAAAGTGGTTAACCAGAATTCATGGATGTGATACAGGGGTATTGGCAAGTTATAACCACAGTCGGCCGGGACTATAAACAATCTAAACAGCAACAAAAAGTTGCAATCCATAAGTCAGAGACTTACAAAAATGTAACACAACTTACAAAGAAAGTGGTTAACAACCATTTTCTACTTTACTCTGTAATAAGTTCTCATTTTCTCCAAGAAAACAGTCTAGAATATCTTTTCAATGAAAATGCTGTTCTTTTAAAGTCATGAAAGAGTTACAAGGATTTTCACAATTTTCTGAACAGTATAGATGTATCATACAGAGGCAGAGTTATCATAGTGTTTACTTTAACGCATGACCCCAATCGTTATTTAAGAATTGGACAATTCTCGATGTCCTTTTTAATATTGATTTTCATATGGAAATGAGAATCAGTTTTATTACATTCAATTCCGATTAAAACTGGATGTTTGAATACAGTAAACTCTCTATATAACCACTACTCTCCTCATCCATAGCATTCATTATACAATTTCATGTTTGTCTGAAAGCTCGTCAAACCGCTGATGTATGAGGATGGGATATATGAGGGACAAACATTCTGGGCTGAATGTTTTCCTTATCTTATTCAATATAAAAATGTTCCATGTATATAAAGTACACCGGGTATAGTAAACACATTTATCGTACATCACAGAGCAGATGCACATCTAACAAATTTAAATTTTAGTCTTTTCTTCTTGTCTCCTCATTGAACTTATAAATGTTACGGTTATACATGTACTTAGCTTTTCTAAGGGCACGTCATAAATTAATAGTGCTGATTATAATGACTATAGAAAAATTTAAATGAAAGGAATGCCTTGAAAACTCGACATAGGCTATTCTTAGTGACATCTTTTATTGACCTACAAAAATGAAACAATGCTAACTGTCAAACTAAGCGGATTTTGAATTTGGACTTCGATATTTTGTTAATAGGGATGCTTCTGCTGTATGATGGTAAACGCCCGTCGTAACCATATTTCAGTCATTTGAACATGCAATTAGTTTTCAGTTATTCAACAGAAGTTCTGAGAACGTGTCAGTAAAATAACCTTACTGTCTTTTTTCACACATAAAGGGACATTGTTTAAGCAGAGCACGAAACCGAGATTCTCAACCAATACGATTAAGGTGATTACACATCAAAGAATGTAACCAATCTGTCAAGGAGGCGGAGTTATAACACAGGAATAAAACTTTACTATACATATTCATATGTTTGAGTGCTAAATTTGGGTACAGTCTCTTGCTATAAGTAAAAATCTGTCTATCTGAAAAGTTTGATAGACACATATGTAGTACCGTACCTTTATAATGGCTGTTCAGATATATTGATGTCAAAAGTACACCTGATTGATGATAATCTTTTTAATATCACCGAAGCGGAGGAAAATAGTGATATATCGCATAGAATTTAGCACTTTATACCATTTCCTAGACCTGAAAATTAATACAAATGTAGTAACTGAAACATTGGAACATAAAGTGTTTATTTCTATTTCATTTCCCGTTGTGTTTTAGATTAATGAGACTGTGTAAATACTTAACTGTAGATGTTTCAAATACGTAGACCATGCTTCTCTTATAAACATTCTTTCACAGAAACAGAGCGGTAAAGTCACATGTGCCGAAGAAGAAACTGAAAGATCAAATGAAATCGATTTCACAACTCATACTTAAAGCTTATTAGATTTCCTTAATAAGAACAAGCTTAATTAAACCATTCGGCACAATCACACTTTTTGTATTAAGAGTGATGTGTTTCCGGCAAACATGCCTGCTATTCATTTCTAAAATCATTTCTAACCGTGCTTTTAAACCGGAAGTACTATAAATAAAGGGCACACATTTTTGCAATGATATTGCATTTATCAGCAATGTTCTCTGCCAACACATGTTCGTGTAGAAGCAAAACGAATATGAAAGAAAGGTATACGTCAACACAGCTTCATCATTATTCTATCAATATCATATTTTATTTTTCAAAATGAAAATTGGGCAAATAGTGGTGATCTATAACAATGCTAAATGTATAATTGATATATTAGCACAGCATTAACTTCTTTCAATTTTATGATATATCAAAATGTACATATTAATACAGCGTTCAACTTGTTGTTTATTATTGTATGTTTCGTATCTTAAAATCTTTTTTAATGAATACGTTAAAAGTAAACTGAAAGAAATTTTGAGAAAATTCAGAGCAGCAGCTCTATTTGTACATGTATATCAAGTTAATTCTTACCAGATCAACGTTTGTTGACTGTTATTTCTCGTTTGTGTTTTAAATTATCATTGATTTTTTACGATAAACGTTGCCTGAATAAAATGTTTTGTCAAATATTCTGGGTACACTTAGCGTTTGTAAATATATAGGCTTACTCTGAGCCTAGAAAAGATGATGTGTCCCGAGAGGCATAAAAATGGTTCTGTTTTTTTTTTTGACATACAACCTTTCTTATTTCTTTTTACTTGCTTTATGTGAATAGCCCGTGATGTATAAGGATCAGACAGTTACATAAATGGATGTGAGTTTTCTTAACACATAATATGCAAATGTGACTTTCCCAGACTGCTAAATGTTTCTAACTGATTTGTTAAGGCCTTTCATTATTGTATAATATATTGGAAAGTTTTAGGTTTTGCCCATTGTGATTTTTTATCACGTTGGGAATAAAAAAGGACTTTGGAACTATATGAACGCTAAAACTTTGTGTAAGTTGTTTTGTTGATAAATAAACTAGCTAATTGTGTACAGTGCATGTTATGTAATTATTAAAGACTTCCGGTTTATTTCTATTTTAAATACAGTTTAAGTTTTCTTTTCAACAGGCGCTTGTTGAAATATTTATATGTTTGCATCTTTTTATTCACTTCTACTTACATTGATAAAACTAATTCGGTCAACTCCGAAATCATCCCTAAGAAAACAAATTGTGATGGTACATTTGTATATAATTAATAAGTTAACATGATTCTGCATTAGGTCCTTGTAATGCACACTATTCATAGGCCTAGGGAAGAGCCCTAAATAAAAGGAGAGTCCTGAACGATGCTGTTAAAACTTGTCTTTATTTGTTTTATGCATGCACTGCCTTATAATTTCGTACATCACGTATACATGTATACAGAGAGCAAAATCAAAATATTATTATAACATAAATAAGCATGCATAGGCAATGAATAACCTTATTGTATTGCCAAAGATCAAAGACAACTACGATACTATGTATACTTAGACATGGAGTACTATACGGTAGAATGTTTTCTTCTTTACCAGAGCTATATAATTATACAGAATTTAAAACGTGACATTTTATGTCTAATAGAAGCAATTTTCTTTTAAACTTTTCTGCCATTCAAATGCAAGAAAGTAAGAGAACGTTTGCTTCGGGTAATATTTAGCAACGATTTCAATTGTTAAAATTGCATAAAACCAAATATAGTCTAATTTGATCATTTGCATTTTTTCCAAATAAAGAACAGTTACAATGGAATCGGTTTAATGCGTAGCTTGAAACGATGTTTCCTTGTTTTGTGCTATTTAAGTCTAATCATTTGTTTGGATACGTATTATAAGGATGGGATGCATAAGTAATATTTCAGACAAAGAATAAAATTAAAATTACGAACCGCATTGGTAAATCGATAGAACATTAAATGTAAAAATGCAGGTAAATCTTTTTTCCAACAGCATTCATATGTTTAAATATTTAGAAACATACATGTTTACAGTATCTAGGTTTTGGATATATTTGTTAATCAGTAGTATAAATACAGCTGGTGACTGAGTCTCCACCTTGTCCCTCCTAGCTTGACATGGCGGCTTCCATTAGCAAATTCGACCGTGCTCTCAACTAACCCTTCATTTGGCTCGACTGTATAATTTTGTCTTAGAAGCAAGTGTATACATAATCAAGCAAACATGTAGATGTAAAATGATATTCAACTTAAAACTAGAATGAGAGCAGATTTGCAGAGCGTTGAATAAAGACTATTCGGATAATAATAATACATTAAATAATAATATTCTTTACTCGATTAGCCAAAAGGCTTATCTTACTCGAGGTCTCCCAATATATACATATTAAAAGATAAAAAATCAAAGACATCTTAAACAACAGCACATTATATATAAAAAAATGAGCAAGTTTACTCGAGTTAAATAATTACTGAATAATAATATGAAATTTGTTATTTGTTGCTGAGTAGAGAGATTCTGTATTTTGTACGGAAGATATTTAAGCTCTTAGTATTTCGTATTTCTTCGAAAAAGGGCTAATATATAATCGAGTTCATTATATACTCTTTCTTCTTGGGGGAACTCATGTGAGATTTTCATCAACAAGGACTCAAAGAATACATGTAGTTTGATGGGAGACGGGCTCCATTGTAAGTCCGTCAATTGAAATGTTAAGGTGTATTTTGTGTTGTGTATGATATGTAGAACCCAAAAGCATGCAGGTGGATTGAGAGCCATGTTATTTGCACCAAGATGAAATCTTAATTAAATCGGTTTGAAGTTTGAAAAGTCAATAGAGACCAAGGATTTATTTGCAGCACATAACGTAGTGTCGTCTGCATACATGACAACATTTGTACTGTTTAAGTCCGATGGTAGGTCATATATGTATATCAAGAAAAAGAGAGGGTTTAATATAGAGCCTTGTGGTACACCTGTTTTTAAAGTTTCAAAACTTGAAGAAAGATTGCAAACTTTGACAATCTGGTTTTTAGTTAAATACAAACATGTATGACTTAGACAGATTAAGAGCATCATCAGAGAAATGATATAATTTTAACTTTTGCAACAATATAGAATGATTTACCATATCAAAGGCCTTACGTAAATCAAAAAAAATAAACTGTGTTGTTTTCGAAAAACCGGATTGAGTTACATGGAATATTGGTTTCTTTAAAATATTGGTGTAGTTGATGTGTTTTTCAAATATCTTACATATTGTTGGCAAAAAAGATATTGGGCGGTAATTATTGGCATCGTCGATTGAACCTTTTTTGGAAAGTGGTATTACACGCGCTATTTAGGTCATCAGTAAAAATTCCTGTCCGTAAGCTATTATTGATTATAGATGAGATTGGAATAGATAAGACGTCACTACATATTTTCAATAATTGAGGACCTATTCCATCAAGTCAAGTCGTTCTTTTTTGGATTAAGCTGATTTATTATATATTTAACTTTAAATGGAGTGATGTAACGGATTACGGATTAGAAGTATCTTGCAGTAGTGTATGAATATGTCTCTCTAAATGTTGAAAATACTCTGATCTTCAAGAAACCAACATATATTACAAGAACTGGTTTGCATTGCTGTTATGGATAATGTATTCAATTTCCCCGATCGCTTACAACTTCTACATGTAGGATCTGCATAAAATAGCGCCTGGGCAAAGCGTCATTTATGACATCAGTGTTGTTGTTTTAGAAAGAAGACTTAACGACTATTGACGTCATTCGCTCTTCCGCGAACAAACCGTTTGTATGTGTGCTAATTAAGTCAAGGATTTTTTCAAATGCAGATTTTAGACAGCAAACCCTTGCTAGAAACACAATCTTACTGAATTTGACTTACTTGCATTGAAGTTACTTGAAATGCGAGATAATGTAAATATATGGGACAAAAGAAACTACGAAATTGGGATAATGGCAGTATAATGGCTCTCTGGTGAATGAGCCTACAACACGAAACAATGTCATTCACTGAGTTTCATGATGCAAAAACGACGGATAATTACTGGCTTCGTTTTCATTACATTAAGTCATGGCTAGTTTTTTTATAACCTAATTACGATTTTGTCTACCAATAAGAGCAAAGGGAAGATTGTAGCAGCTCGTCTGTATAATACGACATCGCCCTGTGCCTGCACGCTTGCTTATGAGGTGCTTATTATTTGCTCATGCGGGGCTTATTGATTCCACATCAGAGTTTTTTCATATTTCAACAACAGAAGCCTGGCAGGACAAAAAACTGTTGCGCCTGTTTTTTTTGTTTAATTAAAGCTATACTATGTTTATAATTTTACAGAGGAGGCACGAACATTTGAAAAGCCATGTTCGTTAACACATTTGGCGATGATTTAAAAATCAGCCACTAAAATTGCAGATTCTGATAAGTATCTGAAACTACTATGGTGCATGTACTGATAACGACCGAGCTTTGAAATAAGC
Organism: Saxidomus gigantea; assembly: GCA_032359765.1. Classification (NCBI taxonomy): domain Eukaryota; kingdom Metazoa; phylum Mollusca; class Bivalvia; order Venerida; family Veneridae; genus Saxidomus; species Saxidomus gigantea. The sequence continues at coordinate 724 of JAUMHA010406237.1, read as the reverse complement.
AGAATATCGGCTACAGACTTTTTTTGTTTTATATATAAAGAAGCCCTCGCTTGTAATGAATATCAAGAACAATAATTACTGTTACCTCTATCTTTAAATATTGTTCTCCTAGGTTTTTAGTTCTCGATGGTATAAATTAAACTTTATATATAAGTATAACACGAAATTTAAATCTAGGATTGGGAGTATTGCAAGAACATTCACTAGTTCAGATACACAACTCTACATCGCATCATTTCTATCAAAATTCCACCTCTGTAATTTAATTTATCACAACCGATAACCAGAAAAAATCATTAAATGAGGTTTTAGTTGTTCGCTTTATATTGTTTCTCACAAGTTAGGACATTTATTACCCATTTGAAATCTCCCTTTTTGTGATTTTGGAACTCATCTGATAAACTATTATAAGATTTCCATACTTTCTTCTAGACTGCCATTTAGTCCATTCAATTAACTCTTTGCTGCCAAAAGTGAAATGTAGATGATCTAGCCCTGTTAGAATAAAAGGCTAAAAGTTTGCTTGGATTTTTATAAAATAGATTGTCATCTAGCCTGGTGGCGAATCAAACGTTCTTCGTGTGTATCGTTCTTCTGTTTTGCTATTTAATTTATCTGATATCCATTTTAATGTTTTTGTCCGAATTTTTGTCTTTAAAAGTGCATCTCAATTGTTAGCGCGTACATTCCCTTCAGTGGGATCAAAACAGGGATTTTCTCTTTT
>JAUMHA010406226.1:0-10973 GCA_032359765.1 Saxidomus gigantea | reverse complement strand
AGACGTTGGCGTTGATCAGATGCTGTATCCTGTTGTTGGTTGAAGAGCAATTATATAAAACAATTGCTGAACCGTTTCCATCTACTTCCACAAATGTGTCGGTGCCTTCTATCTCTAAATTATATATGTCTAAGTCTGTAAGAGAAAATAAATTTAGGACATGGAGTATCAGGCAGTTACAGATATAATAGGGAACAGTTTTACAACTGCTTAATTAAACATGAAAAGCCCGAAATGGGAAATTGTTCATTGTAGTTATTTGAGATATATTCTCTTAATATGCATATAAGTACATACTTTTCTCGTTTTAGTAGTGAAAAAATCTTTACCTGCAGGTTTGAAGATCATCTTTTGTTTTGAAAAAAAATATTTGGATATAATTGTGTTTTGATGATTCAGATTTGTGACGACATCATGGTGACAGAATGTACTGATGTTAGACCGAGTAATATAATCAGTCCGCACTTTGCTCATTTTGTTTTAAGCACACTATCTGGAACTTGTTTTTGATTACTAGTACTCCTATTAACAGTATTTCGTGTACATGCAGGCAGTTTTCTTAGAAACAGTACTACAAATGTCTTGTTCCGTAAACAACTGCAAACTTCCTTATAAACGCCAATTGCTGGGTTCAAACCCATGAGCATCAATCAGTAAAAGGTTGAGTGATCACAACTCAGTGTCCCTAACCACTTGACCACGTATGAGGACGTATGCTTAAATTTGTTACCTGCAGAATACAGGCAAATTCCGTTCCACTTGTTTATTCGGCCGATTGTTCCCTGTAGTTGCAGAACTGTGCTTCTTGTGATGTCATATCTATCTCCTATCTTTAGACTTCCTAGAATATTGAAGTACAGTATGTTTTATAATAATGAATAAATTGAAATAAAACTACATGCTCAATTCAATTTTTCGCATTTGTTTCAGGTGCACTTTCTTGGGTATATCCATAACGCAGAAGAGGTAACAATACTATAGTGAATCACTCTTTAATAAAGAAAGAATGAAACACGTGGTTAATTTCTTAAGAAGACAACATTCAATTTAGTACCGAAACAGTTTAAGGTGTACTAAGCTTGATTTTTTCTGAAGAATTTTAATATTTTTGACAGGCGAAATTAATGAGACGTCTGTGCTTGTTGTTGTTGTTGTTGTTGCATGAGTTAACGTATTTCAGTCACTTAACAGACGAGTAGTTTATCTAATAATTAACCAGTACTAACACCTTATCCTTCGTAAGAAACTTTCTCACGTAAAGAGACATGGTCGCACGGCTCGAAACCATGACACACAATTAGCCGGAAGTGATATGTAGTCAGTGACTCTAACAATTCGTCCACGGAGATAATGCACTATACGATATTACAGCTATAGACGCCAACGCATAATATGTGTTCTCTTACCATACACTTTTATCCCTCTGTTTTGCATAATGGTGATATTAACTCCATCTATATCGACGTGAGCATTCTCAACAATTAGAAGACTCCTGTCCAGTATTAACTCATTTCCCTCAATGGTAGAAAAATCTAAACTGGTGCGAATTACACCTCCAATAAAAGTGACATTCTTCTCTGCATCTTTAGTCGCTCGGAAACTGTCCACCAACGATGAAGAGCTTGCATTTTCCATCTTCTCGTTTGGAAAGTAAAGATTTATCTTTGCAACTGCTTTTGTTGAGTCCAAAAAGAAATCATAGAACTTTGATTTGACGAATTGCATATCTGCTGTACCCCAGTAATTATTGTCTAGAATAACAAAACTATTCTCTTCATATTTTTGTTCAATCTTAAGGTAATAATTTGACGCGTTCGTGTTAATGAGAGCGTTGAAGGCAAATGAGTGACCGATGCCATTCAGCAGTACAATCATCGTTGACATGGAACAGTTCTGAAACGTATTGTACATAATTTGTGCTGTTAAGCCTTTGATCTTAATAGCTCCGTCGTCTGAACTTATCGAAAGGCAATCTGTAAATACGTTCTTCTGAATTGAAACACTTTTATCTTCTATGTTCTCACTTATGATTTTCAGAGGGAAACGTGAACGTGAGAATGAATTGTTATCGGTGGATATGTGTACACGGCCATTGAGCGCATAAAACAGGTCCACGTCATAAATATTTGAAACAAAGGTATTATTGTAAATTTCTATACTCGCTTCGGCTTTTGTTTCTCTTACATAATAATCAATTTTGATTGCATGGTTTTCACGCGAAAACAAATTGTGTTTAAATGAAAGACTATGCAGCGACAAAGATGATCCGCACCACAAACATTTTAATTCTGCTCTAATACCGTAGTTGTCATTTTCAAGAAATTGTGAATGGGAAATATCAACAAACACAGTTACTATCGTTTTGCTCCGCCAATTATAGTAATAGTGCATTCCAGTTTTAAAGTTCCGAATAAAACTCGAATGAAGAATATAAAAACTGGTCAAAGTAAGCTTTTCAGACTTGATGCCAATGGAGTTTCTGCTAAACGAGGTATTAAATATGATTCAATTTGTCGTAGTATCTTCGTCACTAACGTCCCAATTTGAAATCACGATTCCATTTTCTTTATTCCGATCGAACGCCGAATATGCGATGTAGATGTTTGGCTGCGAGAGTACGCCATGCACAAGTAAGCCATTGACGTTATCATGGACTCTCATACGCAACAGGGCCATTTGTTCTATGTCAGTTGCCATGTCAACGGTTGAGACGTTATGTACAGAACCACCGGACATGCGAATACTATGAAGGCATGAATGAATATTACTGTCTGCTAATCTAAAATGGCTCCCATTTCCTTGTAATCCCCAAACTGCCTGTCGTACGACTGTATTTTCCATGGTGACATAACCTGTTGTTATACAATCAGAAATTAACGGAGACATTTCCTAGGCATTTAATTTCGTAGCAACAATGTAAATGTTCGTATCGTGAAATTTAAAACAAAAAGCTACGTTTACTAATTACCTCTTGAAGATGAAATATCAATACGAATATAAATGCCTAATCAATGTGTATTTCTATGCCAATATTTGTATCGGATGTTGACCTTTATAAAACGTCTAAATTAGTATCTACTCTTACTTTTTTGGCAGCAAATATCCGAACAGCCTGACCATGATCTGCACTGTTCGCTATTCTGTCAGTACATTTCAAGTGAGGACTCCTTTAAACAACTTATGGTACAGTCCAAAATGAAAGACGAGTCATGCCATAGAAATTTAGCACAGCCAGACTTAAGTCAACGTGAGAACATTTTACCATCGAAGTATCTTCCTTGAGAGCTGTTTTGCTTGTCGAGGTTTGATGCCCATTTCAACCGTCTTTCAGTCAATTTGCTGGGAACCTTTTTCTCCACAAAAAGGTACCAGCTATCTCAAATAAAGAGACATGAATAGTATAGGGCACGAATCCATGACCCTCAATCAATGAAAGGTTACAGTGGTTTCAAATCAGCGACTCTAACCTTCGACCACGGAGGCGGACTTTGCTTGAGATAATTAACATTTATAGTGACCAACAGCGATCTTTGATTGGTAAAACAATTCTTGTTAGTAACAACACGTTAACATAAACACCCGGAAATACACTGCTACATGTGTAAGAGACTACAAAGAAATTAATTTTCATAAAGACTCGCACACATATTCGGTTTAACGTATCAAATTTAAGAAATTGAAAACAAAATAATGATATACATTCTGTTAAAGGAGGAAAACTGTTTGCATGAACTCTTGTTTATATCTATTAAATTTACTCATCTTTATTGGCTGTTGTACAGCTTCTATCCCAGGCCATTTCACTATTAATTCCAATAAGGGATATATATTTCGTTTTAATAGAAACATCTCTTTTACGCTGACACATTTATTTTCTTTGTATCACAGATAGATATCTCTTGAACTTTAAGACTCTACTTACAGAGATATCTTTTTAACATCTTTTGAGGGATATCTTTCCAGTTTTGAGAGATATGTATCAAAGTTACCGAGATATATTTCCATTTAAACAAATTTCTCTTTTTCAGAGATATCTTTTGATGTTGGAGAGATATCTCTACACGGTAGAGAGATATATTCATTACTTTTAGAGATGGGAGATATCTTTCAAAACATAAGAGATAGCTGTGTTAAAAGAAGACATCTCCTTATTCACAGAGACATCTCCCCCATTTGTAGAAATTATCTATAAGAAATCAGAGAGATACATGTATCTCTTTTTGAATAAATACTAAATTGGCTTGCAATAAGCTTCTTAAAGGCCCATGACTAAGCCCCTGACAAGTATATTTTTATCTTAAAACAGCAAAATGACCACCCAGGTCTTTTTAAGTTTCTATACACCTTTGTAAATTATTTTCCAACGGTCGCTAGAAATTTGATAAAACATTGCTTGCCAATCACCGTTTTATGACATATTTTGTATTTTCTTTGATATTGTATCTTTTAACACCGACCCTGATCAATTTCTGAACACGGCTCGTCTATCTTTCAATTTGACCAATATCATATGAGAAATGATCACCGAAAGATTACTGACTGAATAAGGAACAATGAAGATCATGATCAATCCGCACTGATGTGCTGGGTGATTACAAACTGAATTGGTCCAAATACCAGAGGTATTTGCTGCCAACAGGGTAACGTTTACAAGCTATCAAGGTACGGTTCACACATAAACATGTTTTCTACCTCCTGTCCTTTGAACAACTCCTTTCCATTGTGAATTGGCTGCCAAAACAGGATTGTTGGAGCTCAGTAGCACGTCCAAACCGCTGATGCCAGTAGTTATCAGGGTTCCTTAGCAAATGCAAACTTATGTTAACAGAAAATGATTAAGTTTTCCCACAATTATAAACAAATGCGCATTTCTGTTTTACTGAAGTATACTGGGCTATAGTGCAGTATGTGAAAAGTAAATCTGCTCAGTTAACACCAAACTCAATACACATAGTAGAGGACCACTAAGTGATGCTACATACCAAATATCGAAGCTCTAGGCCATTTGGATTGAATTTGTTTAAAGTATAAACTTTTATAAGTCACCCGCTGCCTCCAATGACAGTATATGATTTACAAGTTATACATGTACTACCTGTTTTTAGAAACCGTTCGGTTAATCACGCAGCAGATTGGCTTGCGGTCAAATATATGTAAAATAGTGGCCTGATGTTTTGGTGAAGATTGTTCAGAAATACATTACAGAATATAATATAGATTAGATATGTTTTGACAGGAATATTCAAATGAAAAAAACAACAAAAACAACGACAAACTAAAACTCTCACTGAAGGTGATGAATACCCCCCCCCCCCCGAAAACCGCACTGACACAGTGAATAAAATTTATGTCACATTTGATGCTTTAACTATTGAACTAGGCATGGTACTTGTCACATCTGTGAAGTATTATTAAATTATGACCAAAGGTTTTGGAGTTAAAGAGCGCCCACGATATTAATAACTCGAGCCCCTGTGTCCTTGACCTTGGCCTAGTGACCCGAAACATGGACCATGCACAACTAGGCATGGTACTTATCACTTCTGTGAAGTACCATCAAATTCTGACCAGGGGTTTTGGAAATTAAGTGTCCACAAAATTTACTATGTCGAGCCCATGTGACCATGGCCTTTGATCTAATGACCCGAAACATGGACCATGCACAACTATGCATGGTAGTTATCACTTCTGTGAAGTATCATTAAATTCTGACCAGATGTGTTGGAGATTAAGCGTCCACAATATTTTACTATCTTGAGCCCCTGTGACCTTAACCTTTGACCTAGTGACCCAAAACATAGACCATGCACAACTAGGTATGGTACTTATCACTTCTGTGAAGTATCATTAAATTCTGACCAGGGGTTTTGGAGATTTAGCTTCCACATGATACCGTCTACAGACGGACGGATGGACAGATGGACGGATAGACAGAGAAGGTGAATCCAGTATACCCCTCTTACACTTTGTGTTTTGGGGGATAAAAACTGTTGTTTGCAAAAATCTTACTTACGCCAATAATGTTCTGCACGGTTTTTCCGTGCGCAGTTTGTCTTGATGAATGTTTGCAGCCATACAGCTCAAGTCGTAACGCGGGTCGGTGGTGGTAGGAGACAGGGTTGATTGCTATATACCGTGCCTAAATCATTTAGAAAAAAATAATCGCATGCTGCTCTCACAAATGAATAGAGTTTTGATACATCTATACAGACACGTTCTAAAAGTACTTCAGTTGGAGATATTACATCGTGTAGAAGTTTTCCAAGCACCTTCAGGCAGGCAAACGTTTGACAATTTCTGATGAAAATATTAATCTTGTGTTACAGGTCAATAATTACTCCTGTGAATACAGTCACGTATAACCACAGGGGCCTGTAACTTTTTCTGGATGGTAAAATTGAAACTTTTTGAAATACAAAGACCACAGGTGACTACTTCTGCTTGAAGGCCATATAATCAAACTTTTACGTTCCATCTATTTGTATGTAACGGACATCTTTTAATAATAATAATAATAATAATAATAATATTAATAATCTTTTTTTGGAACTAAACTAAAACATAAAACAGTGTTTTCCAGGGCATATAATGACAAAATAGCGCAAAATAGAAGCAAACATATCAATATAAAAACGTTTCCAATTATGAAAGTTTTACTTAAACTATATCATATTTGTAGATATAAAATGGTATACAATTTCTACATTAGTTTCTACATTTAAGACATGCCTCATATACAAATGCAGTGTTTTACCATGATGATTTACGTAATACAACCTGTAAGACAAATACATAACTTGTCAATGACCTGTTTCAGACACATTTTTTTAATAAGTGTGCTAAGTTAAACATACTAAATATTCAAGTATACACACCTTTAAGGATGGATTCAGACCTACCACGGATGCCCCCTGTCGGTTAAACAGTTCCCCAAGTGGATCTGTTGACAGGCGTGTATTGTATGGTGTCCAAACGTCGTTGTCATTGCTGTATGTCACCCTGGTAACATTAAGGTGATATTACCCTTCAAAACGACCGTCACTGAATAAACTCGGTTTTGACCTGCTTTTTTGACCAATCAAATATTACGATTGAAAGCGTAGAGAAAGAAATTAATTTTGATTGGAGTTGTTCTCCTCGGATGAGTATTCGATTTGTTATTTGAAAGACATATCGTCTACTGAAGATATACATGACCAGTTTTTCCAAAACGGTTTAATAGGATCTCTTTCGCTTATCATCTCTACTTGATATTTGAAAGAGCCGAAAGCAGTATACTTAATATAGATTTCAACATGGGTTTCAATACTAAGAGTTAATGCTTTCTGCTTTACATACTTCGAGATTTTAAATCACACATGATGGTGTACGCATTTATCGATCCTTTTCTACTGGCATTTCCGATTATTACACACTGATGTCATCGTTGGTTTTAAAACGTACACATTTGTGCTGTCACTACCTTAATATGCGATGATAACATTTTAATTTGTTAGTAGATACAAAACGTCATTTTGAGAAATGCCGGTTGCACAAAAAATTTGTGTTCCTCAAACATCCCATCCGAGAACGGTCTAATACACGTGATAGATCATGCTGTCGATCTAAAAATAGACAGCCATTTACGGTTAAGACTGTCCACCTGTTTTATGAATGAACGGGTAATTCATACGCTACTACAAGAAACTTGCGCTTAAGGTACACGTTATGCAAGAAAAAGAATCTGTCACTGGCTGTATATCTGGCTCTCGGGTATCTTATTCGGCTCAGCACCGTTTTCATTTTTAAAGATATTTCTAAAATATTTCTTAAATATTTCATAAAAGGATGCATGTAAATATAGTATTGAAACTCACAGATAAATGAATAAACTCAAACTTATAACTGAATTGTAGGATTCTTTATAACTCTTTATATCAGATGATTGTTGTCGAATTATGTTAAAACCTTTTTGGACAATCAAAATCCACTATAGCATCTATCTTTTAACGTTCATTTCTATTTCTTTACTTAAAAAGATATTGACTAAAATCCCCTTTAATTTCAATTGTCTGTTCAATGTGCGACTGTTCAGTGTCCGTTTACAAATTAGGAAAAGTTCACCCGGTGAGTCTTTTTTATATAACAAAAGTGTGATAAAACGGAAGCACAAGCGCTTCGCGTTTATATAAATACTTGCTAGAGATGAGGGAATTACGCATTTATAAATTGTAGATAAGGTGTGTCTGCCCAGTAAAAGGATAGGACAAAAGGAGTCGGACGAGTAAAATATTGGTATACCTAAATGATTTTGTGTACCAGCCTTTGGTAGTACCCTGGACACTGATGTTAGTTATTTCCCAAATGTCTCCGAAGTCCAGCTTCAGATGTTGATACTGATCAGAGTCAGATGCAATCCAGCCATCTGTAAATACGAACAAATATTTTCAACTTGAAGCAAATATTTTCACATTAATTAAGTAGGAAGCAAGCTTTAAAATTAAACTAAGACAGTTCATCACCGTAAGGGGGACAAAATCCTTCAATGTAAGAAAACCTAAACAACTTAATCTTGCATGTATATACACGCAAACATGCAGGAAGACAGGGTCGTTTTCGAAATGTGTAAATGGTTCTTAACATCAAAAATGAATGTTTAATTTATCATTTAAAGGAAAGTTAACTTGAATATTTTATGTGAAATACGTTATGTTAATTTCGCCGAAGTATATAATAGATTAGTGATAGTTATTATGCCACTGCAATCATAAAGATTTCATGAAAGGGCTTATATATCCACCTTTGCAAAATCATGAAACGGCTAAAGTTCACCAATGCAAAACTGAGACAAGGTGCTAATGTTCGTTTGCCGACACAAACTTGATTTTATTATCAGAGACATATATTTACATCGTTTAGCCAAAACAGAATGTAAGTCTGATTTTGTGAATAAAAGACACATCACCAATAGCCTAATTTCCTAAATGTTTTCTTAAATCATGTCATATTTAAAAAGAAAGTTATTGTTGAAATTGTCATTTTCGGAATAGTAATACTAGTAGTTTCTTTCGAATTCTACACAATTTCCATATATATACATGTTCATGTATGCATTAAACTTAACTGTTGTAATTTAAGAATATTTAAAATGATTTTATATGTAAAAAGAACAGGTCTATTACATTGCACTCAGAATTGCATAAGAATATATATCTGCCCTTCTGACCAGTGTAGACCCTGATCATCATTACTTTCCACCAGCAGAGTATTGCTTAACGAAAAAATGAAATTTGAAGCTGCAAAATAAAAGCACTTTAATTTACAGTATGCACAACCACTCTAAAAGGTTGCACTTTTCACTGTAATATAATTAAAATCCGAAAAGAACAGTATTGACTTGTAAACACAATGTCCTGCGTTACCCTGCAACATTTTTGTTTCATACTTATTGTGCCAGATTCTTAAAGTGTAAGCCTGTAGTTGTCAAAACAAAATCAGATGACCAAGGAAGCTAATCTGAACTAATGCCTTGGTAAATGAGACTTGAGATTGCATCAATTGTCTGAATCTTAAGCAGTGAAGCATAAGTAGCAACTGAGCCTGGAAATAAATACAATTCTCATAAATTCAGTCGTTTTAAAAGTTGGCAAGGCACACATAACAAAAAATTGCAGTTAATCATTCTCATAACAATTGATCTATCTAATATGGTGAATACCTGGGATCTCACGAAGAACCTTACCATGTGACGGTTTTTCATACATACTACCGTCTATTCAGGCCAGCGCCTTGGGAGCGCGTGGTCGGAGGTTTTAATCCCAACAGGGGTCCGTTCTGATATGGCCGGTTGGTGAGTCTCCAGCTAGTTAAATAACGGTTACCGAATGCCTACTTGCCCTTTCCAGTGATATTTAGGCCTACCACTGCAGGCAGTAAACTTTCGTGCAATGTAAGGCTGTTATACGATAAAATGCGTGAAAGTCGTCTATGATAAAATACTGTGTTTAGGCACCAGACTTCTTGTTGAAGCTATGTTGTTTATCTTCATTGTGGTACACGAGAATCATCTGCAAAAACTAAAGTCAGTAGGACATAAGCTGAGTGCGGAGGTGCCATGTGAAGTACGTGACTACAGAGATCGCGATCAACTGATTGAGTCACTTAGTCCTTGTATAAGTATGGAAGATTGAACATAATGTTTACCCATTTCATCTTGATCATGCACGGATTCAATGTATTTTTTCGGCATCAAAGACCTGCTAGGTTCCCAGTTTGCTCACTTACATACTGCAGAAAATTCCATTCAAGTGACATATAGTTTTCATCAAACAGTCACAATTTCAAGCGAGTATTATAAAAGTATTGTCGAAGTGAATGCAACATATTCATGTTATTTAAAATCATAAAAGTCGGCGGGGGAGCATTTATACCTCAACAATAAAACTGAACTTATTCAGTTTCTGCACAATCCTATCTGATTCAAAGTTATATAATATGATATCGCCTTTATACTACGGACTAAAAACGGTGTTTATCAACATCATAAAATAAAATAACATTTTGTCCTAACTGAACAGCCGTGTCTTGTGAAGTTATGTTTGTCCTTGTCACTTTTATATTTAAATTTATATACCTGAAACCAGGAAGAATGCGTAAAATCTTATTAACAAATTAAAATGTCAAGGAAGTTAAGCAGAATATTGCATAAAATTCCCTTGAAACTTTTAACAGGCTATTTTGGCATGCATTGCAGCATTGTTGCATCAAGTAAAAAGCGTATAGTTTATGCACGTTTGTAAATCTTGAGTGATATTTTGGCAAACACGTAAATATACTAAACATAATAGCCGCAGGTAAACTATAATATAAAATTCAAAGCTAAGCATGTCTTTATACGACGGTTTCCAAAGACGGGGACGCTCAATGTGACCATCAACTTGGTGGCTTCCGCTCAATGTGACCATCAACTTGGTGGCTTCCGCTCAATGTGACCA
>JAUMHA010406203.1:0-21263 GCA_032359765.1 Saxidomus gigantea | reverse complement strand
ATGATAAACATTTTACATCATGATCAACATAACATGTACAACTTAACATCATGATCAACTTTTAACATCATGATAATCATTTAACATCATGATAAACATTTAACATCATGATAATCATTTAACATTATTATCAACTTTTAACATCATGATAATCATTTAACATCATGATAAACATTTAACATCATGATAAACATTTAACATCATGATCAACATTTAACATCATTATCAACTTTTAACAACATTATCAACATGACATGCACAAGTTAACATCATGATCAACATAACATGCACAACTTAACATCATGATCAACATTTAACATTATAATCAACATTACATGCACAATTTAATATCCTGATAAACATAAAATGCACAAGTAATTGGGTGTGTGCAATAATAGGGGTTTAACAGTTATGCTTTTTCAGTTTGAAAACTTATACAAGTAAACAAGTGATGAAATTCATCACCAATTTCATAATTGCTGTTACATTTGTTGCAAATATGTCTATCTATATCTATTCTAGAGCAACTACCTATTTAAATCGAAAGTCTTTGGTTCCTTGTTCAGAAAAGAATCACATAGTACAAATATTGAATACGGGTTTCGGCCAGCCTAAGTGAGTTTTTGATTTAAGGATTTCTTAAAGATTCTGTGTGTGACACTTTTACTGAATACCAGTCATTTAAATATAGATCTTTACTCTAAGCTTTAACCATTTGCTGTTTTTAAATTGTTGCAAATTCCAAATACCAATATGACCACAACTGATAAGAATTTCTCTAACAGAATGTAACCATAGGAAGTGTTTTTTTAATTATTACCTGACTGAGTTCTATAGAATAGTTATGAAAATCTTGTATAGTATACTGTATATTCAGACGAAGATGACGGTGTTTGTCAGTTATCAGAAGACGATGGTGATACTTGTTTGAGTGCAAAAAAGGTAACTGTCAGTGAACGCCGATGATATTTATCACAGGACGATGATGATGATGATGATTATGATGATGATGATGATGATGATGATGGTAAAGATAATTAGGATAACAATTATGTTCATGATGACGATGGTGAAGCTGATGAGGAAAATTGTGATAATGATGATAATGCTGGTATTTACTATGACATCAATACATTTGTAATGCTGGTATTTACTATGACATCAATACATTTGTAATGCTGATATTTACTATGACATCAATACATTTGTAATCCTGGTATTTACTATGACATCAATACATTTGTAGTATATAAAGTTAAAAATCACTACTCAATACAAAGGCAGTGATTAGAAGGCGTAAATTAAACAGAGCAGGGTTGACTTTCGTTGACTCTATTCTAAATTGTTAAAACTGACCAGTTTTCAGAGATGTTAAGCGTATTGAATGCAACATGCAGCTTCCAAGTAACGCGACAGGCTGCATGGGTAGGTAGCTTCCGGTTTCAAATCGTCCACTGTCGGTTCGCGTGAGGACGAATAAAAAAGTTGTAAATATAAGCTCAAAAATAGAATGGAAACGTCAGCTCCCTCTCGAAACATACCCTGTTGATATGTACATTTATACCCTCATTTTTGTTTTATCGAAATATATATTACCAAAATGACAAGGGTTTAACTAAACGTGATGTGTTAGATTTAGATAAATATTGTTCTGTATTTTATTATTTCATCTGGATCTTCGTATGCATTTTCTGAGAAGATTTTTGAACGCGTTGCGGAAATCTTCGCTGAAAATCGTATATATGAAAGGGTTGAGTAGACTGTTGCAATACCCTAGCCATAATGTAATACTCAACAATTCCCTTGGTATTTTCTCGTTTGAGCTCATAAATGGAGTCATTGTAGCAAGTACAAAAAATGGTAGCCAGCAGATTATAAATGTTCCGGTTACTACTGTTAAGATTAGTGCAAGTTTCTTTTCTTTTTTCTTTTTAAGCTTTTCCTTTTCTTTCTTGGCAGATAGAATATCTTCAACAGATTTTGACAGGGTAATTAATTGTGGAGTGGCAATACTTATCTGGTCTGTACTTCCGAGCTTATCGTCGATGTTATCACATCTGTCGCTTCCGTTACTTCCGCTGAATTGCCGCACAAAAACTCCCGATTCTGATGTCGAAGCCATAGACTCGGCTTTAGAGTATGACATTGCCTGTGCGTTGTTTTGTAGTTGGAGCTCTTTGCCTTGGACATCTTGGAAGGGTGTATATTTATGCGAAAACTTTTTTCTGAGAATTCTCTCTCTTGCAGCGACGAAAATTTTAATATAAATGATTAACAATACTGTGGAAGGTAAATAGAATGCTACAATAGTTGCACATGTTTGGTAAATTGGATCTTGACTTATCATACAGAAGCCAGTTACGGTGGGGTCATTTTTATCATCCTTGATTACGATGGAGGGGACAGCTATCAGCACAGACACCAGCCAAACACCGGCGATCATAGTAAATGTATGTTTGGTTTGTCGTGTCTTGGTATAGTTTATATCTCTGATAGTCCGGTATCTGTGTATAGAAATGGCGAGGAGACTGAGAATTGAAGAGGTACAACACACAACATCCATATATATCCACATCTGGCAAACTTCAGAGCCCATAAACCATCTCTGGGTTACCTGTTTACAGCAGAATAAAATCAGTAAGTTTACGTGAAACAATAACAGTAAAAATGATGACATAGCATTTATTTTGTTTTTAAGTTTATCAATCTCTCTGCAGGCAATCAGCGTCATGACATTTAATTAGCTGTGTATATTGTACAATTCGACAGTACTGTCGAAACAAAAAGCTTTTTTCTTAATGAGTGACTAATCACATTTGGGGACGAAGTTTAAATTGTAAGATAAAAATGCTTTATAAAGTTTTCATACTGGTTTGACAAAGACCTAATAACCTCTATCCCCTTAAAGAAAATCTAATACTTTGTATGTACAGATGTATGAAGAGTCTTATGGTCATTTTCGTTCCCTTGAAATCGTAGTACACGAACTATAACCAAATATTAAGAGTCGACAGTAGACTATTGCAATATGTTTTATATCAAATATTGAGTATGTTTTATATCAAATATTGCAATATGTTTTATATCAATTGTTGCAATATGAATTAAATCAAATGTTGCAATTTGTATTAAATCAAATGTTACAAACCTCGTTTACAGCACTGATTGGCATAACTACAGAGGCAATCATGAAGCCTGAAGTCGCTAACGACACAATCAAATAATTCGCAACGCAGTGAAGACTTTTTTCCAAAATGATGGCAGCTATTACAAACGCGTTGCCAATCAGTGCACACAAGATGATAATTCCAAGGATTACAGAGGTCGGTATGAGATGCTCTGTGCTCCAGATCTTTGGTCCGGAAATGGCATTCGTAGAGCTCCTTATGACGTCACTCGCGTTGATTGATTCCATGGTTATTGTCACTGAACTTGCTGTCTTTTACAGACTAAACGGTATGTATTAGACGAATGAATGCTATATTGCGAACATATTTCTAATTATTATTGGTATATCAAGCGAAAGTTAGATTAGTTGTTCACGGAAACGCCTTTTGTGCAGTATCGTACTGTTTGATCTAAATTTCATGTCCGGGCCATGCAAACAGAAATCGGAAGTTATTTATATACGATAGTAATACTAAGTACAATTTACGAGTGGCTATACATTTATCTTTCCGCTGTTAAACTCAGGGTAAAATTTTCACATTAAATCACGCTCTTCAAAATATTTAAGTTTACCTTTACCACAATTTATAAAGATATATGGCTTGCTATAAAGAACCAAGCCGTCTAGTTCAATGACTTCCTTTTTGTTTCACGAACGCGTTAGCTTTTCTCGTTAAAAACAGCTCACTTTTAACGTGTTTCTAATTTGTAAAGACGTTTTTTGACCGCGTGTCTCACTAAATCTCAATGGTCGAATGACTGGAGTTTCATTTAAATCTTGAAATATATAATATATATAAGGCCACTTACGACTTAGATCACAGTGAAACTTGTGTGCGTAGTATTCGTCGTTCTTCTCGTTCCGGTTACCAGTGTTCTAGGGAATCAGACAGGGCGGGGTCCTTCGTCCTTTCTATTAACTGATCTTCATTAATAACCTCCTTAATCAATTTTAAGACATTCAATACTTAAACTAGTCATATCCCACATCATATGGTTCTGTTTTCTCCTCAGTGTCACTTGAGACTGGCTTGACAAAGTGAATGGAAGTATGGCATATGAATACATCACTTCTATAATGCTATTAATCTGCAGCAATTTACAAGGTTAGTCTATGTAACAGAAACCGGATATTATATTCTGACAAAGTTATTCTAGAAACTTAGTATATACACAAATGTACATTGTACAACCAGGTGTTTTAGTTGATAGTTGTTATAAGCGAATACAATGTATATCAAAAATAAGTTGCAAAACGCGTATAGGTGCATTTTGGAGTAGGGGGTATATCACACTGTGGAATATACTTAGGAGAATAACATCCAATATCAGTAAGACGTGTAGATTATTGTGTCACTAGTATAATTTCAGCAGCTTTTTATGGATGCGCTTTGGTATTGTCTCACCAAAACAATTTATAAAACAATAAACTATAAACCAAACATCCCTGATCCTTATAAACATTACTGTAAAGTTCCATGACTCTTCGTCATACGCATTTGTAGTTAAGATTACCAAGATCTGTTCACTATACCCTATATACCAAAAAGAAAAAAAGACCATAATACTGGCAAAACTAGTTGCATACGAAGACATTTTCACCCTAAGGTAGTTAATCTGTGAAAGCTTTAAGCAATTCCTTTCACGAGGTTGTGGGAAGCTGAACACACACAATTTCGGGACATACGAACGGATGGACTTACTTTCGGATTTATGATGGTCAGGTGTAGGTATGTTATTGTATTTATACGGCTTGTTTGGTACACTGGATGTTGGTATTTAGGAAGATACTATACGTAAGTAGGAATAGCTATACATCTCTTGTTATAGCGTATTTTCAGCGTGGTTTTTTGTAAGCACATATTTCACTAGGTAGATATATGGCAGAGTAGTGTTCTGTAGTGTTCAGTGAATACTTTTTATTTGAAAATGTATTTTGGACAGTAAAAAATGTTTTTTGTTATCTGCTTGGTTTTGGTCTCCTTGAGTAATAGGTTGCAAATATGTGCGTAGTTTTTGTCTTTCTATTACAAAGAAGTAGTGACGTGTGCCTTCTAGAACACCGTATGTGAATGAGTTTTCTCTTCTGCATTGAATGAACTACAGCTCATTCTTAATCCAGAGGTAGACTGTTCCATTCTGTTACGGGAGAACAGACTTTAAAAACAGCTGGATAAAAGTAAAGTAAGATCATGATTACATGGATTTCAGAGATTAATACTTCGTCTCCTCACTGAGTTTCTCTGACCGTCTGTCCTGTCTGTTAAACTTTTTTGTGTGTATGATATCGAGTGTCAACATTTATTCTGACCTAATGTTTGTAACAGTTACATGTCGCTGTGAACAATATCTTGGTCTGAAAACGTGCATAATCGATACTTGATTAAAGAATATTCATGCAGATTCATAAATATTACATATCCTGTATAATAAACCGTTTTTATCTCTTTTTCAGTGCATTAAACTGCGTAGCACAAACTTTTGAGTGAGGTATATTTGTCATTTAGGCGCTTCTTTATTAATACATTTACATCACTTATTTCTTATCTGTGTCTTTCCAACGAACACGGATGTCTCGTTTAAAAGGTCTTCCCTGTTCGATATTTATAATTATTTTCAATAATCAATAAACACCTATACGTAAATGTATGAATAACGCCAACTTTCTAATATTTAAATGCGTTGCATTCATTGGGAAATGAAAAGAGATTCAAATAACTTCTATCAAATTCAATCAGTTTTCACAAATAGTATACAATAAAGTCCGCTCATGTTCGGGTAGGTATAATGTACTTGTAAATGCGGTATAACAATTTAAAGTTTGAAGCGATGTTTACCTGTTGCAAAGGATGTAAATACATGCATTTTAAGTATCCTGTATTGTGTTTTCAAGGAAACAGAAACTTTCAAAACTAAAGTAGATTCAATAGATTTGTTAGATTCAGCTGACATTGTTAAACTTAACAGTTATGGCTGACGACAGAGAGAATCTAGTTATAAAGGCAAAGTTATGCGAGGCTGCAAGTAGGTTTGAAGAAATGGTTGACGAAATCAGAGAGCTTGTAACTGTTCTACCGAAAAACCAAAATCTTACCGAGGAGGAGAGAAACTTGCTAGCTGTAGCTTTTAAAAACGAAGTAGGTATCCGTCGCAAGGCATTGAAAACATTACACAAGATTAATGCAGCAGCCAGAATGATGAATCCTTGGAAAACAAAGGTGTTGAATGATTACAAGGACATGATATCTAAAGAACTAGAGGACTTGTGTCATGATATGATATTGATGATAGATTCAAAATTGTTACTGGATGTTAATGAACCTTCAGCGGATATATTCTATCACAAACTAAAGGGAGATTATTACCGATATTTAGCAGAAGTTGAAGAAAACGCAAATAAAGCTGCAGAATACATAGATAAGGCAAAGGGATGCTACGAAGGTATATTTACAATGTCGAACAGAGCTAATCATTAAGTATTGTCTGGTTCAAACGAAATGTGATTATTTTCAACAATAAACTACATCATGTTGTCAATTTCCATTACATCTGAATATTCATGATGTCATCAGCATTAATTACTTTGATTTGCCCTAATACAAAGATTTTAGTTTGATATACGGCATGATTATACTGAATTACATATATTATGAGTAATAAATACAACTGACGTGATTTGACATTAACTAAAAGTAATTTAAAAATTAACAAGTTGAACACCATATACTCAGTCCTATAAAATCCACGTTAAATAGTTGCAAAAATTCAAAATTCGCTTTTATTACATTCGTTGCAGGGGCGACGGATTATTCGGTGAAGGATTTAGCTGCGACGCATCCCCTGCGTATTGGACTGGCTATGAACTATTCTGTGTTTATACAAGAAATGCTTAAAGATACCAACAAGGCACACAGCCACGCTAAACGTTTTTATGACGACGCCTTAGATGAAATGGAGCAGGTCCGTCATGTAGATGAAGGACGTTATAACGAATGTGCATACCTTCTTAAACTAATGCATGTTAATATTAGAATGTGGTCGCAACAGTTAGGTCAGACTCAGTCGAATTATTCAATGAAATATTAAGAGGATGAAGAAAATTCAATTCAAGTAGGACTGTTGATACTATGCATAGTTAAAATGTTGGGTCTCGAATGGGTTGCCCTTTTTAGTAATAACTATCTGTTGCTGTTCTTTCTCAGAAAGTTGGAGTAAGACTCAGATCATTTATGTAGTAGTGTAAAATACACAGAACTTGATGTTTCCCTATCAACATTGGTTATCAAATTGAAATTCACAATTTTGAAGTTACTCTTTACAACAATATTTCATTTTGCTGTCGTTATCTTTGAAATTAACATTTCACATTTTCATCATTTATTTTGTAAATTTATACCAAGAACCTGTCGAGATAATGAAATAAATTTAGCATACTGAACTTCCTCTGTCAGCGAATTTGTCGTTCATTACCATCAGATAATGTACTAACTGTAATCGAAAATTAGCCGCTCATCCCGGAGGTTGTGGGTTCGAACGACCGTACCTCCTCATATGACACCACTACTGGTTTTTCCAGGAAGCGGACTCGAGAGTGCCTCGATAAGCTCAAAGCTCAAAGCTTTCATCACAATGGAGCTAAAATAAATTAGAATAAACTATAAGAGGAGGTTACAGTGCTTTTAAGACAGCGACTTTAACCACTCGGCCACAGAGACGGACTAAGGACCGTGGTCTAGCATGTTTAATGGCTGCCTTGCTGTGTCGCTAATCCATGCGTGAACTTTGTTCATGAAAAAAAAAACCAGCTCATTTTGCTTATAATGTGAAGCAGGCCTCAGTGCGCGAAGGCGGCCGTCGTATATAGCAAAAAGCCCTGACGCACAATTAGTTGGGCCAACACACAACGAAATATTTTCCTTACTGTCCAAAAATGTATTCTCAAATCAAAAGGATTCACTAAATAATTATTACAGCAAGAACAATTACTAGCATTACAGAAATATCTACTGTCCATTATGTATTAACTGCGTCTAGGTACGTTGAGAGAAAATGTCTGTTGAAATAAAATTACCGAAGTTTGGTCTAGATCTTGAAATGTATAAGGCCGTTTACAACTTATGTCAGGGCACTACTAGTTGTCTACGTGGAAAATGTCGTTTTCCTGCTTGTTCCGAGTACTGCTGGGAACCAGACAGGATGGGGGTCGAAGTTGTGCCTATAACTGATCTTCATTGGTGACCTCTGCCTCCGTAATTTACGGACCCTGCATTCAATAATCAATATACCGCTATACGTATGTAAAACTTACACCAACTTTTCAATATATAAATGTCAACAAACTACCATCAATTTCAATCTTTTCTCACAAATGGTGTACAATAAAGTCCTCTCATGTCTAGTTAGGTACAATGTGCTTTTCAATACTGGATAAACAAAATAAAAATTGAATAAAATGGTGTTTAGCTATTACAAAGGAGGCAATCAAGTGCATTTTAGGTAACTTGTAGCGTGTTTGCCAGAAGTAACTCAAAACTGACAGAATTAAAGCAGCGGTGTTGCTCTATAATATACTTATCGTTAGGTTGAGCGGATATGTTTGACTGTGACTTCAAACATTTATGGCTGCTAAAAGAGAGTATTTAGTTTTTAAGGTAAAGTTAAGCGAGGCTGCAATTAGGTAAGGTGAATGGTTGACGACGTTATAGAACTTGTACATGTGTAACTGTTCTACCGAAAACACAAAACCTTAGGCCTACCGGAAGAGAGAAACGTGCTAGCTGTAGCTTTTAAAAACGAAGTAGGTATCCCCCGCAAGGCATGAAGAAAATGCAATCCAAGTAGGAGTGTTGCTACTAGATATAAAAAACATTGGGTCTCAGAGGGGTTGTGCCTTTTGGTGGTAAATATTTGTTGCTGTTCTTTCTCTGGAAAGCTGGAGTAAGAGTCAGAGCATCTGGGTAGTAATGTCAAATAGACCATGCTATGTGCTTTCTGATGACGTTTCCTGCGATTTCAAACATTTCATGGAAACAAATTCAACAGAAACGGAGTCTTGAACATAAAATGAACAAATTGTTAGTATCAGTGTAATATCACGTTATAATTTCACCGAGTGGACAATAAAAGCGATATTTTCACAATTTTTATTCTTTATACATGTACAAAGTGCTGCCAAAATCTAGCATACTGAAATTCCAGATCGGTTTATTTGTTGAGTAAGTTTCAGTAAGACTGTCTTATATCAGAACATTTTTCGTTAACTGCCATCAGATAATGCACTAACTGTCATTCAAAAATTAACAAGACGATCACCATGTACTCAATCATCTAACATTCATATTGAATAGTCGTAAATAGGCCAGAAGCCATAACAACCATTCAGCCAACGATCAGAAAGAAGAAAGTCAAGAACTATCAATAATATTTCTCTTTTATTTTTCATTTATCAATCTTAGATTTGTTTCTCATAATCACATGTACACACAATTTCAAATATTTCTCATTTTAACAAAGTCATCTATACAAAATAAATATTGACGGGCTTATATACTTCTGTACAGCTTCTGTATCTAAAATGCAACAAGGACATAATTCTACAAGAGTGTTTCTTATTACAAGGAAACTCTATTTTCACTAAGTTTGCTAAGCAACAGTAAATCTACAAACTCTTAAAAATCAATTGCCCTTTTGATTTGTTATAAATCTGCATTAACTCATTTGAACAAGCAAAACATGTGCACTACAGCCCTTAGTTTCTGAGCAAAACATAGGACATGGCTTCCCAAAGGTTCTAAGCCAAACAAGAGAACTTTACAAATGATGCTTAGTTGCTCACCAGATATCTATATGCTGAACTTTTGTACCCTTTACCCTGTACCTAAATCAAGACTTTCTCTGATTTGACAGCTAACTTTAGAAATTAATGTAACAGTTTTTGTAAATACTTAAAGTTTTTTAAATTTATTTGCAAAGTTTTATTTTAAGTCGAGTCTAACACAGCCTTGCATGAATGTTTCTATTTGTTTTATGAGGCTGAAATAAGAAACCTGGAGTTCATCTAAATACAGTGGTATGTTATAGAATCAAACAAAGATATGGGTGCTTTGAAAGCAAGTATTTAAAGCTAGAATTGCTTATTGTCACATTACATCAATGGTAAAGATGAGCTAAATGTCAACATCTACATAGCTATTGTATGTATTTGTATTTATGTATAGCTACTTCACTTTGGCAATTACTCAGCCATCTCTATTGGTCATGGAATAAAACTTGGAAAAGATACACTCATTGCCATAACAAATGCATTAACAAACTATTGCTAATATCAAAATCATCCAGAAAAAATTTGCTTTTCAAGCAAGGGGCTGTCATCATACTTCTATACATACATGTATATAATCTCTCCAAAATATTTCAATTGTCATATTAATAAATGCGTTGAACAGAGATAATGTTTCAAGTATTTTACCTTTTTAACAACTTTCAAATAAACAAAGTGAACAAACACATCTGCCAGTTGTAAAAAGCATAAGCCTGCATCAAAATAACAAAAAACAAGACCAACCTTAACTGTTTCTTAACAAATCATACCTTCAAAAATAGTATTCACCATAATAGTAACAAAAACAAAGAAGAACGAAGAAGTAAACTAAAAGTATGCTATTTACCTTCTTTTATTGTGATAGTTCTACTACCTAACGTGTAATGTCTGACACAAAAGAATCAAAATATAAAAGACTTTCACAGAAGTTTAAGCAAAATAAAAACAGAAAAGGTTTCAAAAGAAACATACAAATGAATGTATTTATAAAAGTTTTAAACCCATGGTTACCATGGTGATTGATTGACAGGCATTTAATCGACACTATCTGAATTATGTGACAAAGTGATGTCTCACACTGATGTAAAACTGGTTCTAACAATATTAATGTATACTATTTGGACAGACTCAAAGGTTAGAAGTTTGAAGTAGTCATGAAAGCTACTTTCACCAGTAAAAACATCATATATTTTCAAGTACTCTATATACACATTTTACTCTCTGTTCACCTCGGCAACATAGCACTTTATCATGTACACAATGAACTTACATCTGACTAGAAGAATATCAAATGTTTATGCTGTACAAAATATTTTGAAAAACTATGAAAAAACTTTATTCTAAAATACTGATCTATGAATAAAAGATGATAGACAGGCAACCATTTATAAACTGCTGAATTTTATACATAGCCCTGTATAAGTAGTAAAGTAAGACAAGTCTTTGATCTGAATTGAAAAAATTCCTTTGCAGTAAAATTTTATTTCAGATAAACATTAATTGAGCAAAGTAATCCTGAACTATTTATTTTTGAGCCTCATAATCCTGTGCTTCTGCATTTGACCCATGTTAATATAATGCTCCAACATTTCCTACAAATGTTAAAGTATGATTTTGTATTTCTTGTGTTAACCTGTGCTACTGCATTTCTGCCCCATGTTAACCTGTGCTCCTCAGAGTTTGTGGCATACAAAGTGGGAAAGTATTGAACTATCTGTCCCCACTATTATTTCATCACCACTGGGTCCAGGGTTATTTGTATGCTTACTGACCTGGGTATAAATCAAGGCTTAGACTCATGATAGTTGGTCTAATACTCAGTGACCAAAACTACCATCAGGCAACAATCTGGCTTTGTTTCTAACTAGAAACAAAGCCAGATCACATGATTGCTGTATTGGTATGTGTTACCTGAATACGCACTATACATAGGCACACATATAAAAACATCCAGCAGTTAAATAAACAGTTGCCAGAAAAATGAAGTATGTACAAAACTGCTGAGAAATGTTATTGCACTAATAGTCCAGAAAAAATGTATACAACTAAAAATCCTTATGGCACATCAATAAAATACTGCACAGCTATAAAACCAGTGAGTAGAATATCTCATCTAAAGTCTGTAAACTGGGAAATAAAATGCTTCCCATACAAATGAACTGTATAAAATATCATCATGTCAGTTTTTTCAATTATTTCTATCACTAGTCTACTGTAATACTACCAGTCAGTATTTGCATAAAGCCATCACTACCCACAGAAAATATCATGGAATTAGAAAAATTTGAAGAGTATTATATCTGAGTGGTTCACCCAACTTTATGATAAGTTGGGGGTGCCAAATTTTCTGGGAGAGGTAAACTTTTCCAGTATTAAAAGAATGATATCAATTTAAACTATACCACACTGGAACATTTAAAATGTATAATCTGACAGATACCTGTATACTGGTATGTAATCTCTATATGACAGCACAAAAACCTACTATCACTTTTTCACAATTGGTATTTTTTGCTGCAATACTTTTGATTAAAAACGTCAACCAACTAAACATGAATCAGATTGTTTGTTATTGTGCTTATTAGGTCCACCATCCTCTTTCGAGGTATAGACGGTACGACCCGTAAACATGAATCAGATGGAAGTGTAGATGGTAAAAACATGATCAAAAATGATGTTTTTGAGCTGACTTTTCTAACTGAAATTGTCAAAAAAGTCACAAAGTAAATGTTAACATATTTCAATACTGACGTTTTGATTATCTTTTGACAGGTGGGTTATCTACTTCATGTATATAATGAGAGTGTTTTGTACTACATGTATATGATTTGTTATGGTTTTTTTGTTGAAGATTTCAATTTCTCTGTCAATGACACTGTGCAAACTACTGTAGATTACCTTTGACCTTGCTAATATTCTGTGCTGGTATTCATATTGTAAACCTGTGTTCAGTTCATTAAATACTGTTCAATACGACACCAAACCTGCTTAATATCTATTGTCATGGCAAAATCACTTCTTCGTATCAACTCGGGGCAAAAACAAGCTTAAAAACTCAATTTTACCCTTTGTAAGCCAACATAAGTGATAGGGCACTTTCAATGGGTAAATTTTTCAACATATTTGTTATAATAGAAATGCCATTCTGTCCTGTAATCTTGATATGAAAAAAGTGAAGAAAAGCTAAGCACCTGTCAAGCAGAAGTTTGGTAAAATTATGGAAAGAAGCTTCCAGCAAGAACGTTGCATTCATTAGGGACATTATATAAAACCCATTTTGCTGCGGGGTAAGAAAACCTGCACCTTATCTCATTTACTTCATGTACAATTGGATTTTTCAAGTATTATGATTGTGCCTTAAAAATTAAGATATTCATGAAGAAAACTTCTTGCTAAATGGAATGAGTATTTAACTAATAATCACTCTGTTATGTTACATTGTCACAGAGATGAAATGACAGGAAATATCAGACTGACACATCGTAAATCATTACAAAACACACGTTGGTTTATAACAAACTGATCAAGGTTAACTTCTAGACTACACTAACTAATTTGTCTTCAATTTTATAAACTGATCTAACATAAAACTCTAGAGTGACAGACGGTCTTTATGTATTATATACATATCAGAACCACTCCAAGCATCAGCAACCCAATATGACAAGGGGAGTTACTCCTGGTAGCACAAAGTCAAACAACTTTTCTTTGTTATTTCCCTTTACCAATTTAGCTACCAAGTACTCAGTATATAGTTAAAGTGAAGCATTAAATGACTTACATAGAAAATATAATTTCTACTTTTTTGGTGTAATAAATTCAGATAAAACTGGAGAAAGGGAATGTTCTAAACCTATGCCAGACAAAATGCCAACAGGTAAAAGAGAAAACTTAAGTTGTTCTTAATCTCAAAGAATTCTATCAATTTTTTTACAATAATTTATCATCCCATGAAAAGCTAAATGTCTGATGTAAAATACATTATTTCTAAAATGATGTTTATCTATTACTGCACTGGCATCAAGTGATCGGCAACCAGTGTAGATCATGATCAGCCTGCACATCTGTACAGTCCATCCCTGATCTTCAGTGATCAGTATCCTGTTGTACAAGGGTTCAATCCTGTCATACAAGGGTTCAATCCTGTCGTAAAAGGGTTCAATCAGTACTATCACTGACTAATGGTACTGTCTAAAGTGGAAGACAGACACGCCTATTTTTAATATTTAGCAAGGTAAGGAAGGGTTCCTTATGACTTTTTTTAAATTACATGTTTTGGTGATGAAGATATCTATGGAAGGCCATACTTTGTATTTCAATGAAATGCCACTCTGTAGAAATTTATCGTGTTGGAATCCTTTTATTCGCTCTTCTAAACTGCTGAAGTACCATGCTATTAAACTGAATTTTCATATTTATTTAAAAACAACAGAGTATCGCCCCTTGTACATATATCAAGAAAAACAAATTCCACACATGGCCAGATCTAATATCCTTATCATATCAATGCCTTATTAAGTCTTACTACACAATAATAGATGTGTTTCTGTATAAAGCTTACTTGTAAAGTAAGACAAAACATCTGGTTAAAGTCACTTGTGTATAATTCACCAATGTTTAGTCAAACATAATCCATTAAGCAAATATGCTTTGTCACACATACTTTAAAATAAAATCAATTAAGCTGTAACGCTTTGTCATGGTGACCTCCAACATAATCTATTAAGCCAACAGGCATTGTCACACTTACTTTCAAACATAAGGAGTTGAGCTAACAGGCTCACATGGTTTTACTTAACCACGGTCACAGAAAGTCTTTTACAAATAAAATAATAGTACTTCAGCATAAAGAACAGATAAAAATGATTCTAAAATTGTTAAAAAGTACTCTATCACAACACACAGGACTAGGAGGAGGACAACTGTGTCTCTCTGTTACGTTTTGGAGGGGGTGGTGGTGGCGCTTTCACCTTTCCTGACCTTTGACCCTCCTCACACTGACTTTCATGATCTTGACCTTCACCTGTGAAGTCCTCTAAAAGTTCAGGCGGCGGAGGGGGAAGTTCAGAAATGTCTAAAATTCCGTCACAATTGTCATATATAGGGTCTATATGCTCCTGCTCATTTGGCACATTGGAAATTTCAGCTGCACTAGTTTGAGAATTTAAAGATGTTGATAATTTAGTATTTTCACTTCTCTTTGGCGGCTGTGGCGGTGTATGTTTCTTTGACGGCTGTGACGATGACGATGGTCTATTTGAAATATCAGGTATGACTGGATTTGAACTATAATTATATGGATATGAACTGCTGTTATAGTCCAGTTGGCAAGCACTTATATTCCCATTTGTTCTTTGGTCTGTTGGTTTTGGCAATGTTTGAGGTGGAATTCTAGAGTCGTGTTGTTGAAGGGAGGTCTCTGGCTTTTGTACTTGAGAGAAATGCATATGGTGGCTTAACTCTGCCATAAATGGAAGAGGTGCATAGTTTGTATCTTCACTGTTATTTACATTATGACCTTGAGGTTCTGAGGTCACGACCTGCTGTGACCTCTGTGTGGCAACAATGTCAGGGTACTGTGCACCTTGTGTACCTGACATTACCTGGTTGCCATTGACAACAATGCTCCCCCCAGAAGGTCGTTTCTTGTGAGTTTTGACTGTAGCTGCTGGATTTCTAGGTGCTGGAGGGACCAGGGCTGGGGGGTCTGGGGCAGTGACAGGAACTATGGGAGGGGCAACAGGTTTTGGGATAGAACTACGATGGCCAGATAACCTAGGAGACAGGCATCCAATAGCACTTGTTGGTACTGGTGATGCTTGCTGGGGCTGGGGAGTTGCTGGGGCCGAATGTGACCCCATTGTCACTTGAGATTGGGTCAAGTCCACCCTTGGATGCTGATTTGGATATTTGGGGGCTGATTGTGTAACTGCTGGAGTGCTAGGATTAGACTGGGGTCGGTTTTGACTCTGTTGAGGAACAGGGGGTGAGGGACCAACAGCTCTTGGAGGAATTGGAGATAAAACAGGGCCATGATATTCCATCTCTCTTGGGATTTCTTCTACAGATTCAAGACTTGACTTTGATGTGTTTCTTTTATGTCCCATTTCAACAGAGCCAGTGGATGACCCTGAATGTGGCCTTACTTTTTTAATACTAGCAGGCTTTTGTGCTGTCGGTGGCCCCTGTTTCCCAAGCTGACCTGGACCTTTCTGGTAATTGTTTTCTTCTATTTTTGCCCAAGGTGACTGATTTAGATCACTATACAGATTGTCTCCACCAGGGACATTAGTTGTTGGGCTTGTTATATAACCCTGATATGAATCTGAGGAGTCAACGGAAGAAATGGAAGAACACCTTGAATGTGTTTTGGTCCCTTTATGTGGTGGAGGGGACATAATACCTTTTGAACTCTTAAACTGAAACTGAGCTGATGTAATTGGTGAAGATGGAGACATAGGGAGCTGATCATAAGGGACTGTCTGAGACATTGACCTGTAAGCTTTAACATGACCCTCTGACCTATCAGGGTACATGTCGCCACATAGCGGTGCACTTTTCCTCCGCTCAGCTACATCCTTCTGAATGGGACTGGTGATATTTGGTCTCCATTCTTCAGTCGAGCTGTCCATGGAGCCAATGCTACCCCCGTCTAATGAAGTTTGCACCATTTCCGATAAATGTTTTGTAGTTCCGGTGGTAACCGGAAGTTTAGCACGTAATTTACTACTCCTGTGAGACATTACACCACATCTGCCTTCACCGCTCGATGTAGAATCTTCACTAGAATCCGTGGAAGCACTAGTTATTGAATCACGATGACGTACCGGCAACACCTCTTCACCGGAATCATTAATCACACTATGTGTATTACTAAATGACACCCTTTTAACAGGAGCTTTCTCAATCCTTATTGGTTCGCTAATTTGCGCACTTGTTAACGATGACTTCCTTTCCAGTAATTTATCCGTTTTATCAATTTCTAAACACAGAACATCGTCACTACTACATCCATCAGTAGAATCGCGTACTAACATAGAGTTTTTTACGTTAACTATAGAATGCCTAGAGCCAGGTTCTGGCATTGACATTCGACTGTCAGTCAGATCTCCCTGCTGGTTTAGCCCGGCGAGAGCCTCGGCAGCGTCCTGTTGATCCGACACACTTGTACGTAGATCACGAGTATCCCATGTTAAAATCTCTCGGTGTAAATTCTGATAATTGCTCAACAGTTGCTTCCCAAACTGAAACGAGTAAAAAAATATTTCCAGTAACTACACATGAAATATCTTGCATTATCAGAATAAAAGATTAATGAAAATGTGTTAACTTGTCAAGCTGCAATATGGAAATATGTACTTTACTTTGTTAACTAAAGTTTTCCAACAAAAAAACCAACAAACTATCGATACCTGAAACAGTTAAAACATATGTAAACCAAACATAAAGCAAAGAACACTTTACAATAATTACTGCATATCCTTAACCTTTGGTGTTTGTATCTTCACTTAACAGCTAGTACAAGTCAATCGTAAGGCAATGTTCAACAGCAAGCACTTGTATGGATATACATGTAAAAAAAACACAGCTTCTTCCTTGTTGATAGGTCTCAACAATTGTATCAACAGACAGTGCACTTTCGGTTTAAAATCTGCCAAGTTTAGCAACAACAAACAAACAGTGAGGAGGAAGAAAAAGAAGTGTTTTTATTACGGTCCGAAACAAAGCTACTGTAATAGTGGTTATGTTCGCTGGTCAAAAACTTCGCGAATTGTAAATTTCCCACGTTTCGCTGGCAGAAATGTTCGCGAATCCCAAAATATGAATGTGTGTAGCATTTACATGTCGTGAAAATCGCATAAGCGTTGTCATAGAGCTGATAACGGGGCCCGTTTATAATAAGAACAAAGATTTGGTAAAATAATGTGAACTGTAATCATGCAGTAATTATGCGATGATTATTTTATTGTATGCTGAACACATTGTACAAGCCAGCTTTAATTGGGCAGGTAAGTAACGGTTAGTTATTTTTTTCGAAATTCAAATTCGCAAACATTTCCACGTCGCGAACTTTACCACTTATACAGTATAACTAGAGCTATGATTAATATCCCTACTTATGCACTGATCACGATGGTACTAGAGTACTCTATAGTACTGTAAAATACTGCAGTACATGTACTCTATATTTCTAATTGGTACTGTACTCCAAAATATGTAGAGTTATGTTGTATTCTAAATTATTGTAATGTAGTATGATATTATTTGACGCCGCCTGTATTTGGAATGCAAAATAAGTTTGATCCTGGGACTCGAGTCTATGAATAGCTTCGTAAAAAATTAAAAACATAATTTTTCTACATTCGAGGCCTCCAGGACATGTACTATGATTTGTACACAAACTTCAAGAAAAGATAAGTAAATCAGAACCATGTTTGCAAACTAAACTCCTTAATACATACGATAAAATAAGAAAAATAAAATGGCACGATGAAAATCACATACTGAATAGATTTTTCAAGAGTTGAAATGTAAATTAGTGCTAACAACTGTGTAAATTCAATAAAAATAACCCCAGGTGTTCTATTTTGTTTAATTTAATTAATTCATGTAAGTTATATTGATAAAGAATATCATTTACCATTCTGATATATAAAGAGAAATATATATTTCGTTAACAGAAATCCATTCTCAGTCTGTTGGAAAATAAACTATTAATAGAATTTTGCATTCTAATACGCATTCTATTATTATATCCTTGTCAACATTTTACGTAATGTACTGATACACTTGAACATGATGTGACATTGAATTACCTAAAACTTCATGCGGTACCATAAAAGGTGCAGAGAAGCAAAGTATACTGTTTACTGTATCAATATCAGTGTTAAAACTTTTAAAGTATTTTCTTAATGACATGAATCATTAGAATGTTGACTTTTCTCCTTTAGGTAATACAAATTAACATTATATTACTGTTACATTATATTTTATCAATCTTTAAAAATATACTGCCAACCATTTTTTGAAGTCTAATAGCAAATAAAGCAAAACATTACCTTCATTATGACAAAAATAACTTTTTTTCAAGATTTAAAATCAAAACCAAGATTTTTTAATAAATCCATTTAAACAAATTAAAGAATCTTCCATCTTGGTAAATGCACATGAAAATGAAATCAATGACTAAACTCCAATCACTAATCCAGAATGATGACTGTTAAATTAAAACCACTCAAGTAGAAAGACACAAAAAAAAGAAATAACTATAGCTGTTTTATACCCCTACCTTGACTTGCAGTACATTCTGACTCATTATAAATCTTTTGTATCTAAATCTGACCCATAAAAACAGCCGCTCCTTTGCC
Source organism: Saxidomus gigantea (assembly GCA_032359765.1). Classification (NCBI taxonomy): domain Eukaryota; kingdom Metazoa; phylum Mollusca; class Bivalvia; order Venerida; family Veneridae; genus Saxidomus; species Saxidomus gigantea. The sequence continues at coordinate 1,907 of JAUMHA010406203.1, read as the reverse complement.
ACTTGACTGGCTTAAGGGGTAACAACAAAGGGGTTCATTTACAAATCACTGTTAGCTCAATATGTCAAAATTACTATAATCTTATTTAAAAACATCCTTTGTTGCAATCTGGTAGTTTTCTTTTAATTTCTTTTTCAAAAAAAAAATTATGAATGTAATATGCAGTTTGTATTTAATAAATCCCTGAAATAGTTAAAAGATTCTAAAGTTCACTGATGTTATCTATGGCATAATTTTGCTGATAATTATTTGCAATTTTTTCCGTTAATTACAAAAAAATGTGTATTTATAAAGCTATATATATCTATGTATTCAAACCTTTATGTGTATTTATAACAAAAACTGATACTTTAACCTAATTAGTACATAATGACCATAATTTAGTTAAACTTGCTGTTATTTAAATAGACTGACTGTAACAAACATTTATTTATTTCAACTGGCTTTGTTGTCAAATGCATAGTTCAACCAGCGGGATAACAGTGGGCCAGTAGTTGTATCCATATGTCATGAAATGTCATGTTTAATTCAATTGAAATTAAATCATGTGCATGATGATCTTTTGACCTCACCTTGCAAAAAGTACAATACAAAACTTGACTGCCACCAGTGTGATAGCCTACAATCTGTGATTAACAATTTTCAAATAAAGCTGTATTTATTTAATTCATCTTTGTGGCAAATATCTGGTCTATATCTATAAAATTGAATACATTATAAAAAATTTATTTGGTAAAAAGAAAAATGATGTGACAACAGTTCTGTCTCTGACTGTAAAACAGTTCTCTCTCTGACTGTAAAACTATTTTCACAAATACTCCATGTATGAATTTTTCATTTTTACATAATTATAATTTATGTTTATAAAAGGGTTCTATTCCTTTTTCATTATCAACGAATCAATAACAGACTGTTCACCTAACCAGCATTCCCAAGATATAAACACCTTTAACTCTGCCATGAACAGGGCTCAAACCTGCGACATGTTACAGTGCTGACCCAATCATTGACCTAAACAACATGCCCATAAAAGCAGATTTTCAAATAATCGGCATGATTTACTTTCAACTATAACTAATTGTTACCAGGTACTAACATTTTGTCAGGTTTAATTACCTTAAAGGTATTTAGTCATTGTTAACATTTAGTTAGTTGGAATTTACTTCACAGCACTTAAAATGAAAGCATAATATTATATCTAGAGGAGTGTCCGATGTCACCACTTCAAAACAGGTACTACATATATCATAAACAATAGTTCTATCACATTTCCCTATCTTCCACCAGAGAGTTATGTTTAGTTGAATGATTTTGTTATAGTCATAAAATGTAATTAACATAATAAATAATTTATTTGCACCATTTTTCATAGTAACATAATAGTACATTTTTGTAAAAGTACCTTGGTTTCTTTTGAATTTCCCATAAAATATTAATACGGAAATAAAATGTGTTGACATCCTCACCAACGTGTATAATATGCATGGGAAAATTCTGTACACGTGCAGAAACTGTAGTATGCTAGACTGTTTATATTCAACAATGGTCAGCTAAAATTCCTTTCATCACCAAAAAACAACAACAAAAAAACAGTGTGGTACATAAATAATACAGTACTTAAGACCATATAACACAGTCAAATATCTCATCTTCAATGTTTACTGACACTTATTTGAATAACTGATTGTCCATTGAAGAGGTACTTGAGGACTTCCTCCATTCCTTGAGGCTGGGCTAATAGTTTGTAACTATGAAACACTTTGAGAAATTGGTTCAGGAACATGTACAAAGAGAATCATTATAAACCACTTATAACCCTTGAAAACCTGTCACTGCAATAAACAATAAGTAGACTGATGATGGGATTACCCGCCACCTCCCATGATGTATATTATCCACCACCTCCC
>JAUMHA010406148.1:0-10974 GCA_032359765.1 Saxidomus gigantea | reverse complement strand
GTGAACATTTGTGCCAAGTAACATCAAAATCCCTCCATGCATGAAAAAGATATGGTCCGGACAAAATCGGACGGACGGACAGGCGGACAGACGGACGGGCGGACGGGCGGACGGACTACGCACGCACATACACCGAACCGCCAAAAGTGACAACTATATCGAGCTCACCGCAGGCGGGCTCGACAATAAATAGTTCTAAATACTGTCCAAACTGAAAGACAGATAGGTATATCATAGTAAATACAAGATAACCACAGAAAATGAGGCACAGACGTGGTTCTCTGGGCCACAGATCAATTTGCATATATTTTGTAAACCTTACCTATAGAATTTTTGTTTTCTGCTACCTCCCTGATATATATGTCCCTAGCCCCAACTGGGATCACTATGATAGTTGAATACCCTATATGAAAGAAAGAAGACAGTACATTATGCCTATACTATATGGATACAGAACAACCTGTGTGCCACAGCCATCCTAGGCACACAATAAAAGTAGCAACCTAAAGCAAGTAACTCCTTCATACAAGTTTATACACTGTTAATGTGTTTATCTTAAAGACTGACAACACAACACAATTCTGGCTATATAAGGCATGTAACTGCTCAAGTCACGTCAGTCAGCCTGCTAAGCTCAATAGATAGAGCACGAGACTTGTAATCTCAGGGTTGTGGGTTCGATTCCTGGGGCTGACCTTTCAGACGAGCCTTAAAACCGAGGTATCATCATGTATGGATGCTATACACCTGGCATGTAAAAGAACCAGGGGTGTCTCTGGAATTGGGATGCTTTCTTTATCTTGCACTATCCTCCGAAAACCCAAAATAACTAACCTCTTCTGGAGTGCTGGTCATACAGGATTATTTGGTATCAACAATAAAACTCTTATTACACACAAAAACTGTCCATGCAGAAATGTATTCATGCCGACATAAATTAAAGAAAAATGTGTAACCTCACTGTTAACTCTGAAGGACCACAATTCATCATGCATGTAATGATTCTGGGCAATGTGACTCTTCTATTGTACAGTATGGCGCCATATTTATAACTGCCAAATTCTGAGTAGTAATTGCAATGTGCAATTAAATTACTTGACATAAAATCAACTATTGAACAGCTAAGAAGCATTCAATAGGAAGGTTACTTAATATGTAAATTTGAAGAAAACAAACAGCGACACTACTATGAAATATTCTATGGAGAATTAAACTATCAGGCATTCCTCTCATGGAAGTGCCTCTTCCAATCAACTTGTTAGGGTAAAGAAAAAGCCATGTTCTAGCAGTAATTATCTGGATGTGAATAAAAACAGATATAGAACAGATTTCCACCTGGAGGAAGCTGCTTGTTAGTGAATATCCCTCTAATATCACCACTTCCTGTACATGTAGAGTTGTCTCCCCCACATACACCACACGTGTCTAAAACTTTATGTGAACCGATCTTCAGGTCACATCCAACTGTCTACAAACATGAAAATAAAACAGCTATGATAATACAAGCTTTCTTTTCTCCAGAATGTATTAAAGTAGAACATATTCTCCTTAGATTACTGTCAGCTTCCACAAGATACCATTATTTTAACCACAAAACTGAAACAATTTATGGCAATAATTCAGTTCCTAACAAACACGAGGATCAAAGCAGAAAAATACGAATAATATTAAAGTTAATGCAAATCAAAACACTTGTAAGAAGTTTTGTTAGGAGTGATCTGCAAATATGGTCATATAGAGTATATTATGAACAGTGTTCACCTTGTACCTTTTTTCCTTGGGGTTTAACACCTGTTTCAACAGTATTCAGTTATTTACAAACCTCCTGATGTTAATGGGGTCCCAGCATGGTAGCTGGGCATGAGCCCATGACCCTCAATCAGTGAGAGATCTATTGATATGAAGTCAGCTACCTTAAGCACGCAACCACAGACAGTCCCTTGCTTTCTTATCCAGACAGTCAGACATCAAAATTAGATATTGGTATCAGTTGTTATTGGTAAGTCTCTTCCAAACACATAAGAAACAAAAGGGCCATGATGGCCCTATATTGCTCACCTGACTACTTTGGCTATAATACAAGGGGTCATTATTCTAAATGATTCGTAGAGGTCCACAACACAATGCTAAGAAACATTCCAAATATCTATTCTCTGCCCGTCGCCCTTGTGGTTGCTCAAAGTTTTCCCTATATAAGCCTATATGAAAATAAGTGACCTCCCCCACTCCGGGAGAGAGTTACTATTGACCAGAGGACCATAATTTGAACAATCTTAGTAGAGTTCCACTAGGCATTTCTACATCCCAAATATCTAATCTCAAGACCTTTTGGTTTCAGAGATTTGAACGATCTTGGTAGAGGTCCAATAGACAATGTCACATGCTAAATATCTTAGCTCTAGGCCTTGTGGTTTCAGAGAAGAAGATTTTTAAAGTTTTTCCTATTTGTTGCCATAGCAACCAGAGTTCTGCATGGAATGGAATTCTTTGAACACCTTTCATAAAGCTTCATGCAAAAAACATTCCTGCAAAGTCTCATCATTATTGGCCCAGTGGTTTCAGAGGAGATGTCATTTGAAGGAAATGGTGGAAGGACGGACGGAGGACGGAGGACATACGACGGACCCCAGACGATGAGTGATACTAAAAAGCCTTAAAAATAATTTAACTCCCTATATACACCATGTGAGATCCAATCTACATAACTATACTATATTGGGTTATCAAGATATAATATTCACTCTTTCACTTTGCCATACCCTCTCTTTACCTTAAAAAAGCATTTCATACATTTACCTTGCACTGGCCATCAACACAGACCCTGTCACTACTTTCAAGACAAGGTGTTCCATCCACTACTTTGTCAGCCATTTTGCGAAAAAAGGGAAAACCATCAGCAAAGCACAACAGTTCACATTTCTCTCCATCTGTAAATAACACAATACACAATTGATAATCACAAGAGTCAACACTGTAACTGACAAAAGCCCCAAAAGTGTGGTTAACACAGAATTGATACCTTTGCCTGTACTATTGTGGATTCCTTGGTGCCCTATTAAATATAAGTACAATTATTACTAACATGATAACAATACCCCCATAAACACTTCTTGTCACAAGAAATGGCCTTTTCCATTGCACAAACCTAAAACATTTTATGATTAACATTTGTATGAAATGCTCATTTGAAATCCAGTTTGTGGTTCTGGGGTAATAAAGAAGAAACAAGTCCAAAAGACTGTTGTTATCTAAGGGTGACCTTGACATTGAACCAGGACTGCTGAAACATACACTATGCACATCATCTAGATATGGTGAACATTTGACCCAAGTCTCATGAAAATCCTTCGAGGGACTTACAAGAGATAGTCTAATCAATGACCTTTGACCCTTAATTGTGACAGTAAGTTACTGGTCAATTATATTACATGTTCTGCATGACCTATCAATAATGTGATCATATGATGCAAGTTTCATGTAAATCTGCCAAGAAGTTAAGGAGATAGAATTTCATGATATAAGAACCTTTAATGTGACCTGGAGTGCCTCATAATTATATCCTTTTGTTCCAACTTTCAAGAAAATCTGTAAAAGGATTAAGGAAATATAGTCGCACAACATTTGGCCCCTAAGTGTGATCTTGAACTTGAGCTGGTAGGTTTGGAAGACTGGTATTACATAATTATTGTCTTGATAAAATGAACATTTAGCCCAAGTTTTATGAAGATTTTTCAAAGAGTTTGGGAGCGGACAAGAAAAGCCAATGACTCTGAAGTGTGACCTTGAGCTGGTGGGGTTTGAATGTAGGTTCTGCATTGTAATGTTTAGGTATAATCTACAGTAAAACTTTGTTAACTCGAGCATCGATAACTCGGGAACCCCGGATAACTCGAGGACTCCTGTCGGTCCCGGCCATTTTTCCTATATGTTTAACTAGAAATCACCTTTTATAACTCAAGCATCAATAACTCGAGAACCTGAGATAACTCAAGGAATACCTGTGGTCCTACCAGGTGGAATTCTTACTAAATTACCATGGATAACTGGAGGTCATTGATTATCAGATTTTTTTTCTCACCTCCGCTGGGGCGCATCATTATTTTGACACGTCAGCTGAAAAACTTCTATTGTTAATTGATTGTCTGTTTATTATCGATTAATCGGCAATGCAGTGGCCAAAGTGTATAAAATGTTATTCGCACATTTTAATCGTCTTCAATATACATGTATATATGTAACTACAGATGTCGATCACTTTGATTGAATACGAAGAAACTAACGAAAAGCATGTTTGTGAGTTTTTAACGAGTCTGAGTAAAATATTAATGATAAAGCACGACATAAAATCCAAACTTCATATTCTATTTCGAATTGTCATGTCAGAATATTTTTGGAAATGTCACGAGTGATGTGTTATAACTAATACTGGTACTGTACCTAAACGACAACTAGTATGAGTGACTAATCACTATTCGCTTATGAGTCATTTGCAAAATCAAAATAAAATAATTTATAACAAGAGGGCCATGGTGGCCCTATACTTCTCACCTTAGCATTGTACCCATGGTTAAAATTTTATTCTAGCCCTTGAATGTTGCCAACTTAGACTCAAGGGGTATGATATGAATAATCTTTGTAAATAGCAACCTTGCACTGCTACAAGCCAAATAAGAAAGCGCTCTGCATTGATCAAGACGTGTTTAACACGTCGTATAATTCAAAATACAGACGAAAACACTTTAAATTTCAACAATAAAACTTATGTTCGTTCTGATCAGCACTCTAAACACATTAATTTTTCGTTTCCTGGATATATTCCGACATGATGATTGTAAATCCCCACTCAATTTCCGCTGTCATGATTTACTATGACACAAAATATTAAATGAGTCTCTATCGTTTTGCTAAATTTCAAACAAATCTGAGCGAAATGTCTTTAACATGGATCGATTTTAGAAATCTTACAATCTTGAGATGAAATCTAGTTATCAGCATGTTTGATAGACAAATTGCATTGTTCGGCATTAGGGTCAATTTACAAACTAATTCGCACTTACTCTTTGTGACCGACTGTGCAAATTAGATAATCGCCACAAAATCGTTTTAACGCCTCTCATATCAGACCACGACCGGATTATTGAGAGTCATTAAATTACACAATATCATAATTTGACCAAAAATATCGGCCAGAATTTGAACAATTGAGGGACCGGATTTTCGGGGGAATATCAACATTTGTGTCAATGGAGAAAAAAAGGACGAAGAGAAACAGCCGGATTTTTTAAGTATCCGTTTTTTTAGGGGTTCTGAATTCAGGGAGTCTACTGTACCACAACATTTATCTCTACTTTTCTTTGGCACTTTTCATTAATCTTTGCATCTGTCAAAAGAGCTTACATATAGCAAGCGGCTTTGAACCTAGGTTCTCACTGAAAATGTAAGTTCTTGCTTAAGGTAACAAGTTCTTTTGAGAATAATTGTTGAAATAGTGTCCATACTTACGTCCATAATATGGCCTCCAATCATACAGGATGCCATCAAGTGGTTTACTGTTGTATTTCTTGCACTGTTCTTCACGAAAGTCTGTAGGTTCTCCTACACACACCTGAATAGAAGAGGAGCTCAGGACAGAATAACATTTGCAAAGCAAATAAAACAAGGAAGAGTATACATGTGCCTGTTTTAAACCAAAATCACTTTAATCCAAGCCTGTGTGTTAAAAGATACCCGAATAAGAATTTCAAAGTATTCTGTAAACATGTTTAAGAAAAGTATTTCTTCAGAAATTATTTTTCAATATTCTGAAAGGCCTCTTCACTTTAGATCAAATATTATATCTGCATTCTTTTATTTGAACATTTCTACAAAGACAGCTTTGATTAGACTAATCTACCAAGTCTCTAACAGGAGTACTCCAATTACGCCTGTGAAATAAATGGGCACTGACAAGCATCATCCTAACATGCCATATGAATATTTTATTAAAACATACCACCCTACTAGTATGAAGCTGTTATATGATTTTCTGACATACTGTATTTCATCTGCTAAGTCTTGAACTCTTCAACCATTAACTTAAACCTCTAAAGTTAGTCTGCTTGAATTCTAAAATGGACCTTCCTCTTTGGACAGTACCATAGTAAAGTTCCACTATCAATAACACCCTCCATATTAACATCAAACAAGGTCTTGTAAAAGTTTAGGCGTCTGCTGCTCACCCCAGAGGTTGCTGGTCCAAGCCCCACCAAGGCCACAACCATACCTCCTCATATGACACCCGTTTGGGTTTTCAAGAAAGAAGACTCAAGAGTGACTCGATAAGCTAAAAGCTTCCTTCACAATCGCGCTAAAATAAATTAGTATAAACTAACCCTAAACATTTCAGTACTAAAAAGTCTTGATATAAAGACCATTTCAATTTTAAGCCCGTTCCAAGGGTGGTCTCATAACAGGAACTTTACTGCATTAAACTTTCGTGGGGTTGCCTACCGAAACTTTACACAGAGAATAGGGAGCAGTGTAGATCATGATCAAACTAAACAAATGAGCAGGCTGATCACAATATAAACTGGTCAGTAAAAAGGTCAAAGACCTACTTTTCCATTGACTGGCTTTTCGAATCAATGTACCCCTAGTCTCAGAAAATTACAGAGACAAACTTCCTATGACAGAAAGGACTGCCAGGAAGTTTTAGGGCCAAGCAGATGAAACACAGTATGTCAGAAGTGCTACTACTTGCCAATTCCAAATGTATTCAGTAATGTGAAATAATCAGACGTTTACCTCAGTATTGCACAGTCTATACGTTATCTTCTTTCCTTTACATACTGGCCTGCAAACAGTAATAATTAACAGTTAACAAATTATGTTGCAATATAGTATTCTATAAGTTATTTACAAGTCAAACTAAGTGCAACTATCTGTGCATTGTTTGCCACTGGTCATTAACAGCGGTATTCATGGTTGATCGGTCACAATCAGTCATGACTTAGTTCTGTGATGGTCCTTGAAAGTCGTAGATAGCCTTGGGCAATCATACAACAAATCGCCGAAGGTCTTACAACCTTGCGACCAGTCATATAATTAGTCTGCTTTCAAGTCCCAGACAAGTTGATGACAGGACTTATTGTGTGACTGTCAGGATGTCTTGCCACGAAAAAAAACCTGGACTTCACCAAGACAGCCGAGCTGACTATACCTGACATGGTTGCTGATAAGTGAATCTTCATTGGGACATTAAAAAGGATTTTGTTAATGGAAAAAAGGGGCCCAATTGGGAGTTGCTCATCTCAGCATGTTACAGCACAGTGGGAGATGGCAACTTTTACACTAAACTTTAACCAGGATTTTTTCATCTAAAAAGGGGGATGACATTGCCAAAGTACATGCATGAGCTGATGTGTGTAGGCTGTAATAAGACTCTTGTGCTAGTCAGTGTTGTCATGCATGATTGTAATGTGCCCTGCAATTATGTGATGTTGGGTAGACTCTTGAATATTTGATATCAACCCAGCCTTATCTGGGGATTGTTGTGTGTACTAATGCATGAATGCTGTTGCCATAAGATATGGGTTCAAACCCTGCCCTCTTCCTTGCTAATTTAACATTCCTTCTGAATAAAACTGAAGTCAACAGAAGCTTCATCTCTTTCATTTACTGTTGTCATTCTTCCAAATTTCTATGTTAAGTCAACATAATGTGAAATTCCCACTGTTAGGAAAGTAACATCCTACATTAATATAATTTTAACAGAACTTAATTATACCAGTCAATATTGACAAAAATTAAATTAAATGTCATCCATTAAAACAGACATCACAAAAACGAAATTCAATCTTTCTTAGGGGTAAGAAATGCATTCATCATTTTATCTCCATTAGATATTGTGCAAATTTACAAATGATAAAATTTTCTAGCCTTTTAATGAATAAAGGGGTGTCATATTTACAACTGATATCCAAAAAGAAATTCTCTCTTCATCATCTTTTCAACACTTCTCATATGATAATGAAGTTTAAATCTACAAAGGGCCTCTTATAATACAAATTCATTTGCACAACAATGACAGCTTAAATTATAATAAACACATTACAGTATGATTTATACTGTTTAACTATGTGCATTTGAAGACTCAGCAAGAGTGTAAAGTGGATCTGTTTCACTAACCTCAGACATTACCTTTAGTTCACATCAAAATTTATGTAAGTTTCATGTCAGCTCCCTATAGCTTTAAATAATTATCATCAGACGATATTTGTTTGAAATAGAAGGTCATTTAAGGTAAAAACACCAAACAAGAGATGTCAGCATGTATACCCCCTGCCCCTGATGGTAGCCAATTAGTTGTTTTGCAATAAAGGTCACTGTGACCTTGACCTGTTGGACCAAAAATAGATAAAAGTTATCTACTAGTCAAGACCAATCTACCTACAAAGTCTGAGTACACTAGGTCAAACACTTCTTTAGCTATTGCAGGGATCACATTTGAGGGCGACGTGGGCCATTTCGCCGTGATCGCATAGAAAAGCAAAAACAAAGTCGCTCTATTTTTCATAAACACTGACAATTTTTCGAGTGTCAATCTCGATACTGCACCGCCTACTTGCTACTGTTTGTAATTAAAAACGGTAAGCCAATCAAAAGTGGCGAGACAACATAGCGATTTAAAAGTTGACATGTGCATTTTGACATGTATAATGTTTATTGTCAATTCAATAGTTGAGTAAACATCGATTATTAAATGGATTAGCATTGATTGGGAACAATAAGGACCAATTACACATGCTTACAATTAAACTGGCTGTTACGATGTCAGTAAGTAGAATATCAGACACTGCTTGTTCAGTTTAGAAACTGTTTAAAGTTTAGTCTATCTACAGATTGACCACTGGACCAACAAATGGACCATCCGATGGGTCTGTGCAAACCAGTAACACCTCCATCTTCATGGCGGGGTCAGGGGGGTGAAAATCAAAATAAGAACTAATTTAAAACCACAGAGATTATAAAGATTAACATTCTGACCAATTCTCGTGATGATTGTTCACAAGGTTTCCTCTGATACTGAACTTGTGTTCAGGTGAACTATACATGTATATGAAAGGTCTTAAATAAGATTTAAAAGCAAGAAGTCCAAATGAGCACAATTTACTTCTGAAAAGCCACCAAAGAGAAACCCTACTTATACTTCTTGACTATGTAATACATCAAAGCTCAGGAGAGCTCTAAACGTGTAAATATGCCGACAAGACCTGCATGACAAGCTTTAACAATAAAGTGACATCGGGTGTACTCGGACGTCAGTAATACTCGGCCGTGTCTGATATCGGCAGTTTGTGTTCATTATGTCATAATTTGATGACGTAGAACACATAGTTTTTGATCGAAATTTTTCAAAATTTTCATGAAAACGCCATTTAAACCTAAACGAAGACCTTGCATCACTGAAAAGCAGTCAGTTAATTACAGTATTCTTATCTTTACTACGTGCGAGAGCTAAGATTATACGTATGTTAGGCAGTACGTTTTTCAGTGTATTGAAGTTTGTACATGAATAACGGTCATATTTCTTTCACTTGGATAGTGTTTGCATGCCATTTAAATGCGTAAAAATGTGATTGTTGGGTGGCCGGGTTGACCCGATACATGTTCGTATCAACTCGGCCATATATGTACACTAAAATTAATTTTATCTTTATACTTATCAGACATGCACCCTTTACTAAAAATGATGCTGTGGTTTACACGCACAAATCAGTGCAAACTAATTAGGGGCCTAACTATGCACGCTCACATGCTCAAATCCCCCGACGTGCGCATTTTAGAACTGCACACTTACAAGTAGGATCTCTTCAAATAGTACAGAAAAGCAATTGGTCTTGGATGAAACTTTGGGTGCAATTACTGCCAAGTAACATCGCATTTATAATGATTCATCTTATGCAACCTTTGGCATTTGGGCAGAACTACATTAACATGAACCTTTCTTCAGTATGCTTAATTGAAGTTATTTTGAAATAAATAAATTACTTATTTAAGTAAGTAACTGGTGAAATGAAATAGATCTAGATCTGTATTAAAAGCACAGTACGTGTAGTCTAAACTGTGCACATTTTTATTTAGAAATATACTGAAAACAAAATACAATCTACCGTATGTCTTTATTTCGTTAATTGCCCTATGTATGTTTCCATGTTGCAATTCCAGTACCATCCATAAATTGTGCCAACCATACCTTACCATGAAAACAGACAAGTATATTGAGACCACTAATCATTGGCCAAGTATACCCGATAAAGTGTCTGCGTACATACGACTATGCCGAGTAGAGCCTCTGCTATGTGTATTGAAAATGTCTTGGTTTCCGGTTCCTTATGCATGGTGTTAAATCTATTTAGGAGCCAGAATGTTGGTTTGTATAAAAGTCGGATCAGAGTCAAATTTATCATCACTGTAGCATTGCAAAATTTATTTATGCTTAGGTGGCCGGGTGAACTCAAATACACTCTACTGCATTTCTTACCTAAATATTTGTAAAAAAAAAAATGGGCCAACTTAGATGCATCTTTAAATATTTACGAGTGTTCACTTACACTTTTCTTTTTCACTAGATTACCTTCATGCTACGGGTGTTAAGAATATCTTTCAAAGGACTTTTACATGTAAGTGTAATACTATACAAAATGCAATACTTCATACCTCAATACATAATGTACCAATAAAATTTATTTCTTTAACAAAAACTGTTGAATGCAACAATACATAATGCATGAGCAGGATGTAACAAGATTTCATCCAGTGTATAATTTATACTAGTTCATCTATTCTCGATTGCGATTGCGAAACAAGTTCTTACAACAGATATTAACCGCTATACACAAAAAGTAACTCAGAAGGAAGAATAATTATGAAACAATTCAAAAGTTCACTCTTTACTAAATATTTCGGCCTATTGGCCTTCTTCAGTAGATGAAA
>JAUMHA010406126.1:0-10975 GCA_032359765.1 Saxidomus gigantea | reverse complement strand
TTTAAAATGACATAGCACATTTATTGAGTACATGGAGAGGACACAGACTGAGGCACCTCTTTCGGGGGCATTCGTCAAATTTGAGGGACAGCTCTTGTTTCATCTTAAGACCATAGTTCATGTAAATTAAGAACACAATATCAGACTTCCACGTATAAATAATCCTCTTTAAAATGATATTTGCAAACAAATAAAATAATCCGTAAAGCTGATCATTAGGGTCGCCAATCCTTGCCAACGTTCAGTATCATACCTTGCCAACGTGCAGTACCATAGAATACTGAACGAATTCTCTAATGCAAAGTAAACGGGGAAATAGGAAAGTATAAAATGATAGAGCAAACATAACATTATACGTCAAGATATTTCATAATATGACTCTATTGAAGTAATGTTTGTTTTCTCTTTTTTTCCAGTCTTAATATAATGGCTTCAAACTGTCGCGAAATATGTTTCACACACGATTGCTCTGAAAACACATTCAGTCTGGTAGTCTTGTGACGCTTCCCATATTAAAAATATTTTGTAATTACGAAAGATTAAAGCATATACAATAGTTTTTCCTATTAACAGCACAATATTAAATTCTGTAACACATGTATACTTAAATATGCATGTGATAAAAAAGGCATTTTAACTATCACCTGAAACAAGTACATTTTGTGTACTTAATTTATCCAGGAATAACTGAAGAGGCCATTTTGTAACCAGAATTCACACTGAACAGGATTGTATGCTGATATTGCACGAGTGATCATGGATAGATTAGCTGTCACAGCTGGATACGGTTTCCAGGATGACGTGAACGGTTTCCCTGTGTGTACAAATGATAAAACCTCGTTCCTAACGTTTCGTTGCCATTGGATATCACTATCCGTTGGATTCTTGATATAATCTGGGATGAAGCCAAAAAAAGCAAACACATCCCACATGTGCATAGAGTACCTTGCTGGAAAAGGGATGCCGACAGGATGTATTGGTACCGACGGCTTTGATGTGACTACGTATCGATACACAGTTGAAATAAATGTAGATGCCATATACATGGCCATAACATCGTTCGGACAGTTAGCTCTGATATCGCTGGCCATACTAGTAAGCTGAAACTCTGGTGTAATGTGATGGCTCGGGTACAAGTTAAGGGCAGTTTGGAGTATAAGTGGACCAAATGTTCCAATCGTTTTATTAACATGATCTTCATACTGTGCCCATGTCCAGTTATTAATCGTCATATCAAGTGGGTTGTAGTCTATTTCATTTGCACATGACCCTGAAAAGATAGCAATGAAACAATTTTGGTACATTGTATAGCCTTGTTATCCATCTAATTTAGTTTGTTAAAGTAATATTGAAAATGACGGAATTCAAAAATCAGTAGTACTAATGACTCATAATGAGTAATAGATTACGTAGCCTTCTTATTTAATATTTTCTCTTTTAGAAGCGTGTCTACTTAAAGTGCAGATGGCATTGCCTATATCTGGTTCTGACTTTACTTCAGATAAAACTAGTGTTCTGACTTTACTTCAGATAATAATAGTGTTCCTACCTAGACGGGATTAATAGATACAAACGATGATGCCTATCTGTCACGTCACTGTGTACAATGCGCTGAGATACTATATATGTAGCATGTTCTAATGCAAGAGATTTTAAAAAGCTCATTCCAATAAAAAGAAACTCAAATTACCAACAAGCAGCGGAATATCAATTAAATTCCCGTTAATCCATGCATCAAATGGCGCCTCAGGAAGCACGACACCTGTAACAGTTCAGTGGAATTAGGTAAGAAGAATTTCATAATATTTCTGACTTAATGCAGGTTTTGAAAATTACAGGAAACTGCAGCAAGGAGTTTTGTCATACCAAACGTTGTATATAGTAAAATATGTAACTGCAAACAAATGTTGTTACAGCTACACTAGATTTAGTTGCATATTTAGTCACTTCGATCATTATGTGGAACAAAAATACTTTTATTTAAGTATGAACCGTAGAACTGTATGTATTTCTCTTGCTTACAGTTTTCGTCTGGAACTAATGGATTACCAAATAACGAAAGACTCAAAATTAAAAAGAGTTTAAAAACCTAGTACTAAATAAATATTTAAATTACGCACATAGTTACTATTCCAATATTATTGGTGTCTGTTTACAACAAAGTGCAATAAGTCTTTACCATCTACTATCGCTATTGCTCCATCAAAATAACCTTTGGTGGGCAGGTCACCTTGGTCTAGCATTGCCCAGTGAGGGTACTCCATCCACGGAACAGAAAATGTCACTTCAGCAGACGATAGTGCGTAAAGGCAGTCTATGTTAGTACATTGTGTGTTTTTAAGGAACGCTTCATTATCTTTGAATGCATCCGCAGCTGTTTTGTTGAGAACAGGCGAGGCAGATAGCAGCCATGCTTTCTGAAACAGACCTTTACACAACGGGGAGGCCAATAAAGCAAATATTGCTGTTCCACCTGAACTCTGT
This sequence comes from Saxidomus gigantea, assembly GCA_032359765.1. Classification (NCBI taxonomy): domain Eukaryota; kingdom Metazoa; phylum Mollusca; class Bivalvia; order Venerida; family Veneridae; genus Saxidomus; species Saxidomus gigantea. The sequence goes on along the minus strand of JAUMHA010406126.1, from coordinate 8,491 downwards.
CCGAACACTGTCACCTTAAACAATAAATAAGAAAGTAGCACACTGAAGGTGATCATTGGGTAATGTTTGACTGACGCATCAACGACCAATATGGCAGCATGAGTAATGAAAATATTCCATTGAACTTGCAGATTATTTCAGTGGTTTGATAAAGCTTAGATTTCATACATATACTAGACTATATATAACAGGCGCGGTTTTCTATCGAAAATAACAATAATGAAACTACCTTGTTTGGATCTCCACCAAAATGTTCAATATTGATCTGAACCCATTGTAGTACAGCGATCATATCCATAAATCCGTAATTACCGGAAGTATTGGTCGAAGATTTCTCCGCTAGCATTTGGAGAGCCATGAAACCGAATGCGTGTAGACGATAGTTGAATCCTACATATACAATATCGGTTTCATTGGATAGTTTTTCTGTAGGCATATATAAAGGCCAGTTTCCATTAGAAACCTGCAAACTACCCCCATGAATCCAAACCATTACCGGCTTGGGTTTTGAGGGTTTAAAATCTGGACTTATGACATTTAGGTACAGACAGTCTTCACTGCCGATTAATGTCTTCCGTTCGGGATCATCCGGGCTGATCTGGAAGCAAGTGTTTCCAAAATTGTGTGCAGCTAAAGTTCCATTCCAGCAATTTCCTGCATTTGGACTTAAGGCTTCCGGTGGTGTCCATCTACGGTTTCCGGTAGGAGGTGTGGCATAGGGAATCCCTCGAAAACTGTACGCGCCATCTTTTATTATTCCATTGACTGGCCCGCAGTTCGTCTGAACTGTAACATCGCAGGCGAAGAATGGCAAAATGGTTAAAATAACTGCACTAACTCCATGTACATACTGCATCGACTTCGAATGTGGTGATAATATATTAAACATTTTAAACAAGCATTGTATTGTATTTTGAAGCAAAAGTATATCCCTATTAAATAAAATGCTCACCTGATTGTATATAACGTTCTAAAATAAACGTATCCTACACTCATGTGATACCAGTTGATAACAAATTAATGTATATTTAGTAAATAGTAACCTCAAACCTTTAAAACATAGATGCGATGCCTTCAATATATATCATGAAATAGTATCTCCAGTTAAGCTATGTCAAATAGTTCAGAAAGAAGTTCCGGCTCAACAAACGACAAGTAGTGGGGATGTTTAATGCTATATTTAGGAAAGACTGTGATCATACGTTTAAGTTACATTGTATATTACCCTTCAAAATGGTGACATCGGTTTATAGTTAAGACGGATGCTAAAACACAGTGGATGCTTTAAAAACATATAAGAAATAAGTTTTACAAAGTAATTTTTGTTATGAATTATTAAATACAAATTAAAATATACATAACCGAAAGAATGGATTTTTTCTTTTTGACTAGGATAATCAAAAATATTATTTATTTACAGATTTCCTCTATTTTTAATGTAAATGTAACTATTATATAGATCGTTAATTTTGGGTTATAACTATGGCAATTTGTATTATTCTAGGAGTTATCACTTTAATGTTTCATTTAGAATTACGATGGTTACTTTCAACGGTAATGGCACGTTAAATGGTTTAGCATGTTTCATTTAATTTCATTTAATACGTAAAATCAGCACAAAGATGCCTTTGGCCAATACATTACATCATGACACATATGGCAAGGCCTATACCAATATCATAGGTCTTACCGAAATACAACTGCTGAAAATACACACACATATTGAACTATATACATGTATATTATGTAGATATTCACTCCCTCCACATAGTGATCATTAACAAGTATTATGTCATAACGCAATATTTTCTGGAGCCTTCCGAACATGGGATACGTATAAATATATGCTAATTTTAATTAATACACTTATGTAGTATGAAATATCTCATAACATAGCAATTGAATGAACACTCCATCAACTTTCCACTTGTAGTAATAAATTTCGTTTCTTTTATTGGCAGGTATAAGTTTAAATATCCATGACAGAAAGGGTGGATTTTCACTTTTTGACCAGGATAATAAAAAAGTATTTCACACATTTCACAATATTCAACTGGACTAAAACTGATATATACTTGTAGATTCATATACTTTGGTTATAAATACGGCAATGTTTATTTTTTGTATAATAAGTTATAAATGTAATATTTCCAACAGTTCTGGTGCAGGTCGTTGTGAAGAATGATATCACGTTAAGATTTTATTGTTGAATTCACTTCAACGCTTTGAAAGAGGGTTACTATCTAAAAGCATTAGTTTATCTTATAACTCGGCATAAACAGGTCTTGTCTGATCATTAACAAACTCAATGATGAGCTAGATTCAACTGTACCTGCTCCTACTAATTCCTATAGTAGTATGCTATAGTAACAACGTCACTTATTCCTGGTGTAAGGTAAATAGAATAATATATGTACCATAAATTCCATTGTTTGTTATTGGGCTTACGTATGCCTGCACTGTTCACACACCATGTTTTCTTGATATAACAACGTGCATGTTCAACAGCTGGAGCACCACCTTTCACAAGATACAGATTAAAATAGTAGGAGACTGATGATAAATGTAAATGTTGAAACCGCCTCCTTCATTTATTATTTCACGAATGAATTTAGTTTATCGGACGTTGGACCGTCAGGGGAAGACAATGACTGGAACTGTACATGCTGCTGACGTTATTTCCTTCAATTGATTTAAAGTTATATTGAAGGTTGAAATGTTCCTAATTACAATCGCTTTAAGGCCTAAAGGATTCATGGTGAGAAATTTTATATGGAATATGTTTCAAGTTCTATTTCTGATCAAGGCTTAATGCAAACATGTGATCATACAAACATGTACATTTTATACTTCCTTATTATGCCTAACATGTGATACTTTGTGAAACAAAAATTTGTAATTTCTGAAGAGACAAGTGTACTTTTGCTTATAAAATTGACTTGTTCGGACCAATAAAATATGAAAATAAGTTCAAGTATTTCTCCAGCATGTCTGTTTCTAAATGTTTCCATATCAGCTTCGAAAACGGTTTCATTTGCTTCATTTTCTCTAAGATAAGGTTTTCATTAATGATGTATTTGTCCCAGCATGGTTATGAATGACCTCCCATTAATTATTTCTTTTTTTCTCCACACTATTTCTCAGCACCCGGGGATCGGAGTTTGACACAATTTAACGGGAACCTTTACTACTAGAGCTATATGTGTCCATTTTCAGCATGTTCAAGCATGGTTATTAATTATCTCCCTTTATTTTTACTTCATTTTTTTATCCTTTAAAAATAAAATAAAAAAGAATAAAACAAGTCCATTATTGAACAGCTATACCCTATCCTTCCGTTATTCTTAATTAACTCCCTTAATAAAATTGCCCATTCATATTCATTTAATTATGCCATATAATGATTTTGCTTCCATTCTTATGATGGGGTGCTTCGGGGAACATCCATCTGTTCCAACGATAATCTTGTTTTACGTTTGTCATGAATATAGCCAAAATTATAACAGAGGATGTTTATGTGAAAAATATGATATGCATATAAATTTTATTCTTATATTCATGTTTATGTGAAAAATATGATATGCATATAAATTTTATTCTTATATTCATGTATCGTACTATAACACTGGTCACGTTTGAGACTGAGGATGTCGCAATTAAGAGATAAAGGCTATCCAACGGACACAAGAATGTTATATATAGATTTTCTATTGTAAACTACGATTATAAAAGAAAATACCACCAAAATATTCTATATTCATCTGTACTCTGATCATGTCCATAAATCCGGAATTACTGAACGTAGTGGTCGAATACTGCTCCGCTATTTCTTGCAGAGCCATGAAACCGAATGCATTCATCATTTATAAACAATTTTTGTTATATTTAGGCATGCATCTAAACCAGTTTCCATTAGACACCTGTATCAAAACCATTGCCGGCTTGAATTTTGATGGTTTAAAATCTGGACTTATGACGTTTAGGTACAAGAATTCTTCACTTCCAGTAAATGTCTTCCGTTCGGGTTTTCCGGACTAATCTGAAAGCATGTCTTTTTAAAATTGTGTGCAGTAAAATTCCATTCCAGCAAATTTCTGAATTTGGACTTAGGGGTTCCATCTACGATTTCCCATAAGGGGTGCGGTATATGGAATCCTCGTAAACTGTACGCGCCATCTTGCCCGCAGTTAGTCTAAACAGTAGCATCGCAGAATGTCAAAAAGCTTAAATCCATGTAAATGCTGCATCGAAATTTGAATGCTACGATATTATGTCAAACATCTACAAACAGCCTGGCACTGTCTCTTGACTTAGAATATAGTTATATCTATAACGCTATCATATAAAATTTTCAACTCACTAATTTTCGTTTTCGAAAGATGAATAAGATTGTTTACACAGTTTTATTTAAATAGTAGCGCTACACTCAAAATGACGTTTTATAAAAATATACGTTTGTTAACTAACTGCCTTATACTGTTAAAACATCAAGTCATACCTTGCATATATATTATGAAATAATATCTTCAACTAGACTACGTAAAAATTATGATACAAAAAAGACATTCGACAAGTAAGTAATTAAATTATATATTTATGTAAGACATTTATGTTACATACATAGCATTCAATAATCTCAGTAAAAACCTATTAGTGATTAAATACCTACAATTCAATATATTTCAGATATTTTATAGAAATAGTCAGATTTCGCTTGATATTTATTAAAGAGCCAACACACTTCAAGTCAAATGTACGGACAGAAGACTGACTTACCAAATTGATCATGATATCTTCTGTATAAAAACTACATTCTGTGTATTTTGTTTCAAATATATATAAGTGTAAAATTAGGTTACCAGTTTACTACATGTACAACGAAGATGAAAATACATATCATTTACAAGTTTTTTATTTGCTGCGCACGTACATGTAGTAAGTGATTGTCAAAATATGATTCAGGAGACTGTGATTACATGCTTTGTACTCCTTAAAGTATACGTAAAATACATGTATCTCTTTCTCAATGAAATTGCAAGCAAGAGAAACTATGTGTTTAAATGAATTTTCGATTTGCCCACTGAATGTACATTTAATATTGAATAAATTTTATTATTCTGCATAATGCAATTGTAATATGCTTTACTGATAATTGCCTCCTACAGTGTTTGCTGTTAACTTATTACTGCAACGATCGTTCTCTATTTTTTTCTGCAAGCATTACTTTATCATGTAATTTATCGTATACAGAAAAGGAGATGGACTAACATGAGAAATTATGATATCTTTTGTATATAAACATGTATGCAAACAATTTTGTTTCAGATATATATTCACGTGAATATAGATTTCTACAACGAAGATGAAAATACATACTATTTACAAGTTTGACATTTGCTGCGCACGTAGTAAGTGCTTGTCAAGAAAAATAACTAATGAGACTTTGGCTATATACTACAAAATATGCAATAAACAATGTCTGCAAAATAATTCTTCAACTACATCAAATCGCATCACTACAGTACACGTAATCTCTCTTCTGATGAAATTACAAGCAAATGAATACTTCATAAGACAAACCAGGCATCAAGGAAATTTCGATTCGTTCTCTGAATGTACCTTTATTGTTGAATAAATGTCATTGTTCTGCATAATGTAATTGTAATATGCCTTACTGATGATTGCCTTTTTTTACTTACTACAACAACTCTATTACTTTATCGTATTTTTCGGCACGAGTAGATCTGGTCTGACCATAAAGCCACTGAATGATGACGAAGATTCAACTGTACGGCCTGCTCCTGGTGTATACGAGTACCTGTAAGTATTATGATAGCAGCTTGCTACAGTTACGACATCACCTGTAGCAAGTGTAAGATACACAGAACTGGATACGCCATAGCTTGAAGAGCTTCTACTTTCTGAGCCTCCGTATGCTCTCACTATGTTCACACCATTTTTCATAATATAACAATTAGCTTGTTCAACACCAGAACCATATTGTTTTACAAGATGCAGACTGAAGTAGTAGATTCCGCCGATAGGACATGTGAATTTTCCTGTTGCTGTGTCGAAACCGCCTCCTTCGTTTATTATTTCACGAGTGAACGTTAGTGCATCGGATGTAGGACCGTCTGCTGGACTTGTTACTGTAAATACGACGACTGGGACTGCAAGTAAATGATGCTGACTTTATTTCTTTAGATTGATTTCAATTAACAATGCAAGTTGAAATGATGCTATTATTTTTATGGTTTCAAAATCAAAGGTTTATTAATGAAAATCCAAACGATTGAATTTCTGAAAGGCTACATATTTCAGTTGACTCCCTGGACTGATTTAGATAACTAAGATAAGAATAAACGTCATTCATTACAGTACAAATAAAAAAAATCAATGACAAGTCTTTTGGTAGAGCTGTTTCAAATGATTAACATCAAACACATGTTAATTTAAAAAAGAAAGTTTAATCTTTTTATTTTACCTACCTCTGAGAAATGATAGTAAGGTGTCATTCACTTGCAATATAGCGGACAAGTTTCGTTGCTTGTATATTTCTTCAGCAGTTTTATTTCTAAAGTCTTTCATTTCATCTTCGAAGGACTTCGTTCGTTTTATTTTCTCGGAACTAAGGTTTTCATGAAGTAGAGTAGTCTGGTACTGTTGCTTTTTTAATTCTTCCGACAGTTTTTGTCTGAAGTCTTCCATTTCATTTTCGTATAGTTTCTTTTGTTCAGTTTTCATTTCAAGAAGTTCAGAAGTAATGTCTTTTTGTTTCTGTAGTTCCTCTTCACTTTTTTCTCTCAGTTCTTTACTTTCGGTTTCGAATGACTTCATTCTTTCAACTTTCTCTAAATTGATAGTTTCTATAAACATAGCGGTCAAATTTCTTTGTTTTGTTATTTCTTTAGCACTTTTCTCCTTTAATTCTTCTATTTCTGTATCGATCTTTTTTTTCATATCAGCTTTCACAGAATTAAGAACTTCCATTTGATGTTCAACCTTTACTAATTTCATAAGCAGCTTTTCGTCATAATCAAACCTGGAAAAACACTTAGACTCAGTACTGAACCCAAGTGTGATGGTTCCGTAACACAGCATGATCAAAACGATCCCCAACATGTTTTCACGTGCACACGCTTTTACTTAAAACTGTCTTATAATTCATATTATTTTCCCGAGCACAAGTTTTCTTCGGCAGAATTACGCACTATACATATTGTATTGCCGCTATATCTTAGGAACAGACAAGTCTTAAAATGTGCAAAAAATGTGGGTTTTCAAAAAGTAACATTGAAATAGGCATATATGAAACCTTTAAACTGTTTGGGGGTGAACATCACATTACCTGACTATATATTTCTCGGTCTGACTATCATTTTAGCAAATATATGATAATATAGTCTACTCGGGCAGGTTTTAATTCAGAAACTAGTTCTTTTTGTAATATTATGTAATGTGTTTTTTATCAAGAATACTGTGTTTTGACTGGTTCTTCGTTTGATTCTATCATCCTCGAAAATGGCTTTAGGGACGGTTGTCGAAAGACAGCCGTTCCAGAGGGATCAGAACAGATCAATATATAAACGGATTTGACGTTACGAGGTTCCTTAAACACAGGCAACTCCGATGAAAGAAATAGTTTTAAGCGGAGTAATATCTATAGTATATTTGCCTTTGAAAGTCCTAATATTAAGGTGCATGTTCGCAGAAATGCAATTAATTACCGACATATAATCTACATGCCATAAAAATGTTCAACTTCGTATAGTTTACATGAATTAGCATACCGCCAGTTTTTTACCTTTATCCAGTATCGGAAAAATGTACTACACCATCGAGCACTGTATGGAACAGTGTATCTGAATTTAAGATAGTTGTCACTTAGACCTAAAGTTATCCGTATTTGGTTAATGTTTATTCTCCATTTGGCATTTACACTCGCAGCAGATGTGAAAAAATATGGCTAATCATTAAAGGATGACACAATTCAAATAAATATTGTACAAATTTAGTGATTGTACAAAAGCAAGAAAAAAAGTGAAATAATTTAAAATTAATCGTGAGTTGACTTGAATATACAGAGTTGTATCACGGAAGTTAAACTACTACTGTAGTGGTTGTTTGAATCAGTCCTCATACATCATTGGCTTGCCGAGCTTTCAACAAACATGAAATTAGATAATGAATGCTCTTTATTTCGAGAATGTATGAAACAAGTAGGCTATGTTTCTTCTAGTTGGTATGCGATACACAAAAAAATGTATCCGAAGTAATTTAAGAATTTACTGTTTAAGAGTTAGCATACTCATTTAGTGTTTGTGTACTGCCTGTGCCCATGGATTGCACGGTTGATTTGACTGAAGTTTTTAAATTATGACTGATAATAGTTTCTTCAAACTTGACTCTAGCACTTTAGTACTACATTTTGAGCGCTGTATCATTGCAAGTTCATTTACAAATTTGCAATCTGAAACACAAGTTTGCGAGA
>JAUMHA010406115.1:0-10975 GCA_032359765.1 Saxidomus gigantea | reverse complement strand
AACTAAGTGCCCACCCGCGCGGGGTCAATTTTGACCCGGGGGTCATAATTTGAACAATCTTGGTAGAGGTTTACTAGTCAATGCTACATGCCAAATATCTAAGCTCTATGCCTTGTGGTTACAGAATAGAAGATTTTTAAAGTTTTTCCTTTTTGTTGCCATAGCAACCAGAGTTCTGCATGGAATGGAATTATTTGAACAATTTTGGTAGAGCTTCATGCAAGGAACATTCCTGTATAGTTTTTATCAACATTGGCCTAGAGGTTTCAGAGGAGATGTCATTTGAATCAAAATGTTGACGGATGACGAACGACGTACGACCGACGACGGACGACGGACGACGGACAATCATCGATCAGAAAAGCTCAACCTGGCGTAGCCAGATGAGCTAAAAAGGGAAACAATTAGTACATCAACACTAATCTGTGTGCTGTATATTTAATTGGATAAACTGTTTATGATATTTAACGCATAGACAAATAGTTTTCTGAAGTCATTTATTATTCATTCATGCATCTACACAGTATACTATCTACGGATCGATAGAGTTAGCCTATTTGCAGATCAACTTAAGTTGGCTAGTCACATGATCTTTTTTGCTTGAATTCCAAACGTTGATACACGCTCCATGCTGTTGTGTTTAATATCGGACAGTCGATACACATTATTTTGCAATCAAGTTTAGGAATTACATCGATAAAAATGGACAAATAACAGAACAACTTTTCAGACATAATATTTTCTACTGAAAACATGTATTGTTTTTGGATGTTGGGATACGTGTTTTTGTATGGTAGCTGCAGTCTATCTTGTGTATTAGAGATCATAGCTTATAATAATCATGGCTGTTTCACAACTATTTCTAGCTGTTTCATGACTGTTTCAAGCGATTACATAACTTACTTTTTCCTTGTTTAAGGACTATTTCTAAAAGTGTACTGTTTTCGAATTTGTCTGTCGCTAGGCAGCTCAGTCGCGATTTCGTAGCGTCAGTACATGTAACAATAATTATTTATAATATAATATAATACATGTATGATATAATTATGTATAAGTTTAGCGCAATTGAAATTAGTACATAATCAACACATTGATAGAAGTATTATATTGCATGTAATCAAACGATAACACTGTCAGACATATATTTTAACTAAGATATTTCTTCACAATGTATAGTGTAGAATGTTTAAGCACAGCTAAATGTTAAGGTGTAACATCCACAAACACAATTTTAGAACACATCAAGCAGTGAAGTGTATTGCATTTTGAAGGCAAACGAAACCTTATGAGGAACTTAAAATCCGAAAACTTTTGACATTTATTCTATGCAATACATGTTAGCTGTCGATAGCCATGCATGATATATAATTGAAACTTTACATTGAGTTTGTTTAACTACTTTATTGACATTTCTAGGGATGTTGGTGAGGTTTAATTCGAAAGTAATGCAACATTTTAAATACTTTAGAGCATATTATAAGATGTTTAAGGTTTATGGGGCTGATAAGCTCTATACCCAAATGCTCATTCTATGCAAAGTAATAAAGATATAACATTGTTCTGTTTATAAAGAATAAATAGTAAGAGTAATAGTATTTGAATTTGATATTGTTACACACAGCTGGTAAGTTTATCTCGACAAACTCGTTTTTTTATTATAATCTCTAGAAAAAATATGAATGTACTTTCTGGTTAAACCGGCTTTCAAACACATTGAAAATATATCTCATGTATTATAGATTTGCCGTTTCCTGTCTTGTATCAGAAGAATCTCATTTAAATTCAAAGTGAAATGCTGCTATTTGGGATTGTAATGGTTTTACTGACAAATCTCGTCAAAAGGTTTAAAAATATTAAGACGGTCCAGTGTCTTTCTAATTCTTAAATTTGCGGCAGTTATACCAGATTCTGCAATGAATTGCCACGAGCTAACATTTTATTTACATTTTATCATCTACATGTATATTCATTTTTGATAAAAGTATGTGCAGCGATCAAGTTAGTATCACTACATCTAGGTTAAATACTATTTTACTTTGACTAAATGGGCGTTTTAGCGAGATTATATACAAAGCTGAATTTAAAAGCTAATTATAAATATGTTTGATAATAATTGCTACTGAGCTCATACTTGATATGTTTAACGCGGGCAGTTGATTCGTTTGCTAACACTGCAGAGCAATTGTTTTAATTTTTAATTTTTTATTTAATGGCAATTTCATTCATAGATTAGCAATGGTAATATAAATCCTACCATGTTTTTTAAGTCGTAATACAGAAGTCGGTAATATTTTTCTTAAACTACATAAAAAGTAGTAAGTCTCGTATAAACCTTACATAAAGTTAAAAACTGTATGTGTGGGTGTTGTCATATATTACGATTACTCAAATATAAACAGGTGTATATCGAATTATACGTAACTGTAAAATTGTGGAATTGTAAACGTCTGCGACCATCTACAATTAATGTCTGAAAAATATTTGGTAAATTATGATCGTATAGACTAATAGTTATGAAAGCTTTTTTTCATATCTTAGTGATATATAGTCAAAAAACCGTTTTAATATTCCAGAAATCAGTGATTAATCTTATATTTGTTTGAGAGTTAACATTTACTTTAGTTAGGAAGTTATTGCTTGCTCATTATCAGACTATTAAAGGGACATATGTTAGATATATTTCACTCATTTTTCTTATTTAATTGACATATCCAGATGTTCTTCACAACGCAAAAAAAATAATCTTCAGAAAGATAACAGATAAATCACCAAGAAATGTAATGTAGTGATAGTCTAATTCGGGAAATAATGATAGCCGTTGCCGGGAAGGTACATATATCTATTACTAGCTAGGAATGCTATATAAAGTTTTCACGTCAAAGCTCATTGTAGCAGTTGAAAACAGACAACATAACCAAAGGTAAGTCGTCTAAGAAACTTTTTGATATTTTGATATTTCAGTTTCTGTCATAACAACTGTTAATTTAAATAAATGTATTTTTATGTAACTATAAGTTTTCTTTGATATAATTGTTATGATAAGACTCTCACGATTATCTTCATCATCCGGTAAAGACTTTGTCTTATCTTTACTTCTCTTTCATTTTGGTTACTTTCTTATCATATGACTTTCATAATTACCAAAATATCTTAATTTTCAATTAAAATCATGAAATTGATTTTTAAGTTCGCGCCTATATATACTGTTCCATAACATACTGGGGGCAATCTTAATTTAACTCCTAAAACAATTTTAAAACATAAAACCGGAATATCGTAATTATGACACATGTACATGTATTTACATATATGTAATACAAGTAACGATATAAAATTTGGGAGACGGATGTCAAATAAACTAGTTTTGTATGCCAGCACAAACCCCATGGGTATTAAAATACCGTAAGTTCCTTACCATGTTGTTTCTGAAATCACTTTTAAGGATTTATTTTCAATTTGAAGAAGCTTGGTTGATTAGTCTAGATAAAAACACCAGAGATTCGAAATTTTCTAACCATACACCGTCCAAAAGCAAAAGGACACAAAACAATTGTTAAGAACAGGCCCGACAAAGCACTATGTATACAGTATATAAAATCAATCTTCATAAACACTCCTCATGATCTAAGTCATTGAGGGAATAAACAATTAATTTCAAAAGTTATGTACCCCCTATTGAATATGTTTTCAATGTTAACGAGAAAAAACGAAAACTGTAGAAACAAGGAACACAAATGTAAATGAAGTAACAAATTGCTTCAAATCAGTTTTAAATGAAACAAAAAAGGGTTCCTTACATTATCCTCCAAACAGTTTATTTCGGTGAAAACAATACTCCCGTTGTCACGGTCAAAAACGTTTTAGACTATTTGACTTTGATTATTGAATTATTTTTTCTACAAATGCTGTTTGAAAATACCAAAAACACCGTTTGTTTTTACTTTTTTCTGTTTTGTTATGAATTTCTATCTTGAATAGATAACTGATGGAAACCAGAGTAATTGTCTTCAATTTGCTTTTACCTTTTATGTGAAAATATAGTATATTATTAAAATGTAAACTTAATTTCCTTTATGATAATGTTTATCGACTGAGCATAGTAATTATTTCTTCTCCGACTTTATGGCAATTCTTTTCACGCGTAACACAAAACGGTGTACTACTATAAACGAATAAAGATATTTTCGATAGTTTTAGTTTCTTCTCTGCAATATGAACATAGGTTGCTTTCTGTTTTCTTTATTCAATATGACACATGAATTTGAAACAAGAATGTTTCGTTAATTTTGAATTAAAATTATCTTATTTGATTTCCTTTTTTAGCGTTTAAATTGGTATTTAAAGCCTCTAAATTCCTTTTCTGATACACCCAATAATTGCGTCCACTTACTTGGTAAAACCGTGTTTCCTGTTTTTGTAATTATATCATAGAATCACTTGCTTCTTTTTGGTTTTAATTAATAGTTTGAGATATGGACTAAGAGGGACATTTGATTGAAACGCTGTGAGTTTATATCTATTTTGCTTTATCTTAGTAACCCAATCCACCGGTTAATTTACAATTACCCTATGGAGATCCAAAAAGGTTCCACTGATACCGTATTGAGTCTTTAACTCATGAATGTTATAAAAAGTGTAGTCTGACTTTATAAGATCAATGATATGTATTATATTATTGATATACCAATTATTAAGAAATGGTGTTATTAAATTATCGTTGTACCGTAGCGGAGAGTATTAAATCTTTTCTACGACGTTAATTTCAACTTTTCCGTAAAATTACCCAATATTTTAAGGTCTTATATTTTGTTACCTAACTACAAAGCAAAACAAGAATAACAGTTTTGAAATAGGAGCTGATTTTATTGAGACACAGTAGGTTGCTGCAGGAACACGGGGAGAAAATATTTTGCACAACGTATAAAGGCTTCATGCTTACAATTACAATTATTTCATATCGAATTCTTACGAAAGATATATATATATATATATATACCATAAAACATTAATAATTCAAGGACCACAGTATAAAATATGTACTTCATCTTTTTATCTAAACAAGTCTTGTTGTAACCATTTCAGTATGATTTAATTAGCCTTGCTATTTCTATTTAATAACTCATAACTTTAAAGCTTTGCTGACCAGTAAACGCTTTTCCAATGTAAACTTTAAGTACATATGTTTTGCATGATCCGTCTTCCAACGGCCTTGTCGTTTGAGACACCTATCTAAAATATCTGCATTTGCAGCTTGCGTAACAGCGGTCGCTCGAAAAGTACGGGTACCTAGATTTACATTAGGGGCTACGAGTTTTAATTTTGCCACTATAACTTCCTTTACTCTTGTGTTACTCAAAGGCCTTTTAACACTAACATGCTCTTTTTAAGCTAAAATAGCTTCGAACAAGAAATCGTTTGTAATTAATTACAGACTGGCTTCGCACATATACCTTTTATATGGACAAGCAACAAAATCCCCTTTTGCTACTATTACTTCCATATCGTCACAATGTTTTTAGAACGAAGTGATCAGAATGAAATCTATATAATATTATATACTCTCAGGACTTCTGATTTCGTAATAACTTAAAAACCGGCATACCCGACTCAACTCTTAATATCACGAAGAGAAACACTCTTTGGACATTGAGCACAACTTTACCAAGTGTTCTGACTTAACAACGCCTTTGTCCTGCACTGGATTGGAAAACTCTCTTTAAGCATTTCACCTTCTACCCAATGTTACACCATACTACATGAAGAGGGATCCGATTAACTATGCAACGCATGAATCAATTTATTTGCGTAATGTGTGCTGATTATAACAAGGTCCGATGTCCCTTGATCCATCAGACTTTTAAGTACATTGCCACCACTATGGATTGAGCCAGTTTACTAGCATACGTGTTCTGAAGACAAAACTGTTGAAACTGTTTAAAGCTGTTTCCATAATTCTTAACTGTTGTTTCTTTATCTCGATTTTTAAAGATAATTCTTCATGTTGTTTATAGTTGAAGTATGTGTGTCTCTCAATATCCCTGCCTCCTGCATTCTACTGCGTATGGTAGGTTTTTAAGTCAAGACCTGATGAAATAGTTAAAACATTCTTTGATAACAAAAGACACAAATGAAACAAATACATAAACTATAAATGTGATTTCTTATAATCTTTTTTTTAAGGCTAACATGCAAAAAGGCAAAGGGTTTTTCTAAAAAATACCATTATTGCCCTTTCCGCTACAGATTATATCGAACTTTGGTAAATACACAAAATATTGTATGTATCTTTAAGTTTTCCGTCTGAATCGAATAATCACGGCCAAAATGGCACACTCTTCCATTCAGGTACTATCCAAGTGTAGAAGCATTTTTTTCCTTCTGTTTTACCTATACAGTCAACTTAAAGCCAAGACGGTGTAACAATCCAGTTCAATTCAAAAGACCAACATTGCTTGATTGCATCTGTACTTCCTGTTTCTGGTACCCACCACCGATCATTAAAACTCTTGCATTAATAACTAATATGCGAGGAGAAACGATCTATTGTGTGAACGCCCATTTAAAATTTAAAATCTAAATCAGAAAATGTTAACTTAATTACCAGACGTCACTATCTCTGCAACGACTGAGGTAATCAGCCTCTGCATTTTCCCTATCGGGTTTCCATTGTGGACTGATATGCATGTCTTCCGCATGACAAAAGTTCTACTACCAATTAAAAACATATGCACATTCTTAGTACAGTAGTGGGAACGTAACAGTTGTCACACGGAGCGCACGATACACGTACGATACACGCACGTTACACGTACGGTAAATATACGGTACACGATTCAGAGCGATACACGATATGAACATTATACGAAGCGCACGCTGCACGCGACACGATAGAAGGAGTACACGATACACGATTACTTTGCACTATTTACATTTTATTTAAATTTTGATTGTGTTTTTTTCCCCCAAATCTGTTTGTTTTGTTTCTCTGTAACAAATTGTTGTCCGTATACCGTTTAATGAGACCAAAAGAATAAGACTAATTAATTACAGGCTTCGCACTTACACAAAAGAAAACAAAACTTCGGTAAATTTCAAATGTGCACTGTTTACCTAGGTGCGAAGTGTCAAATTTGAATTTGGATATTGATCCTGAGGTGCGAAAAAGTGGGCCGAAGTTAATTGCTGTCCACACGTTTCTTTAAAGCACCACAATCCTTCAATAAATAACTCATAATTATTTTAAGTAAATTCATGTGGCGATTATTTTTATAACGATTACTACGAGGATTGGCCTAAACAGGATGTAATTTTAATAAGGTACTGTACAATTATTTTATTATTTTTTGCTCGAACTTTACCTAATTTTGTAAAACTATCGTTGATTCGTCGATTCGTCATATTATTTTTATTTACCCAATAAATATTCAATAGTTTACCTTCTAAAGTAGTTGATGTTCCATGTCCTGTAATAATTCCTGATTATATTCATTACACATTGTATACTGCAATTAAGATAAATTAAATTCCGTGAAAACAACAGTTTAGATATTAAAGAAAAATTATGTCCTTTCCGTCGATCAAATATAATCAAATTTCGGATTTCAAGTGTAAAATGTCTTCCACCTGTCCCGGAAGTCATCATTGTCCGTAATGCATTGACGAATGAAAAATAATACAATGTCAAGTCAGCATTTTTTTTCTTTTTGTGGCGATGTACACGCTTAGTAAAACAATTCACGACTGAATAAAACATCCGACTCGAATACCGTATAGAGCTATCGTATAACGTGCACCGGAAATCGTATATCGTGTACCGTATATCGTGTATAGTATATGTTGCACGTTGCACGATGAATGATACGATATGATACACGATATACGATTGCCAAATACACGATGAGCGACACACGCTATACGCATGTTACACGCACGATATACGCACATTTTGACAACTGTTACGTTCCGACTACTGTATCTGAAAATAATTTACAGAATTTACGCAAAATATCAACATTTGTCTTTAGTACCCTGTATATCACTTCAGTCTCTCGCCAAGTTGAACTTCTTTTCTGTTCCTCACAGAAGAACACAGAAGGATTTTTCCTGGGACGAGTTATCATTTTTTGATGATAAACACTGAGTGATCTGTTTGAATGGTAATTTATACTCATTTTCCACCACATCTATAATGTAAGCATTTTTAAAAATCTTTTCTCCATATATCTACATGATCATTCAACCTTTCCACAGGGAGACTACTCTCTCAGAAACAGCCATTTCTTTTTTTTGATTTTACAAAAATGTTCTCTCATTCCTTTTGCAGTATCCAAATTATTATAACTTTTTTGTTCTTTGAAATTCTTGTTTTCTATTATGTTCAATGTTACATACAAATACTTAACTTATTACTAGAGTTCACGCTCCTGCATTCATCTTTCCAGTGACCCAACTTGCCATACAAATAACAAATACCTGGCTTGGTACCCCGCACTTGTCTAGTACCTGTAGGTGCAGATACTGTTGCTAAAAGAACCTGCTGGTTCGGTCGTCTGTTCGACTGATTCCGGAAGTTAGGTGACTTTTTTTTACTTTTCCTCTTTCGCCTTGCGACTACACTGTAGCCCTGGCCTATGCTTTCAGGATTCACTTCTCATCATCAGAATCGCACACCAACTTTCCATCCTAACTCTGAAAAGTCAGATATTTGAATCAGTTTTTGTCTGTGAGCTATCTGCTCTTTAGTTGAAAATAATGGATACATGTCATGAATAACTTTTTACTTTTTATTAGACGCATGTACATGTATCGGTTAACCCAAAAAGCACAAAGAAATTTTCCATCACTTATATATCAAACACTAGTCAACTGATTTGAATATCAATCTACATTACAATAACGAAGACAATGATTTATTATTTTTATCATGTTTACTTAGTTTACCTTCCCCTGCTTCAGATATTTCTATAGATGAACAATATATTTTAAATACTTTAACACACCCGTGCCAAATATCAACCAAAATAAAAAACCATACGCTACATGTACTCTCACTAATTTACAAATCGTCTTACATTTTCTAGATCGGCTTTACATGTTTCTATTTGCACTAAAATGAAGTCATCTAAGGTCAAAAAGTTGTCGTTTACATTTTTTCCTTTTTTATTTACTTCCTCTAATTTGTTTTCGTTTAGTTTGTCGTAACGTTTTTCTATAAGGGCAAAATTTTATTGTTTCGCCTCTGAGTACTACCAGAAACGTTTCGTAGAACATTTGATTATCAATATTTAAGGATAAATCCTCATATTTGTACGATGTTTGGTTTTCGTCCCTTTGTTTGTTTTTATTTGTTTGATTTTCTACTTTGTGTATATCACTTAAATTTTTCAAAGTCGATTTTGCTATGTTTATGTAGGCTCTGGTTATAGAATATATGTGTCTTTATGCTATGTGCTCTGGACAAGCAGATGCCGTTTTGGATCCAGAATAGACGCTTCTTTCTTCTGCGCGCCTACAGAGGACTTAGTGGATCTTGATATTAATCTGACAGGCTCTCAGTTACAGCAGCTGATATATTTTTACAACAGCTGTCCTAGAGCTATGCTTAAAAATGCCTTGCTTACGTTTTATGCTTCCTGTGATAGAACATTAGGCTAAGTTCATCACGACTTATTCGTAATCTTGTCAAAGGAAGAGGGATTCCCTTATCAGAACCAGACTCAAGCGCCGCATTCAGAAATATACGGTGACTGAAAAACCTACATTTACTACCCACATTCTGGTGTCTACCCTGGTTGACAAAGACTTTTCAAATCTGGACCATAAATAGGTTTTCAGCCTTACTTCGAAGGTAAACCTAACGTCTGTGACCGCCTGGAAATCACAGAATATACCCGTCGTCGATGAAGTAAAATTTAGGACAGAATCCATAAACCTTCAAGGATTTGTTTCTGTTTTGAAGCCAGATACACGTTCATTTCGGTAGTCTGTTATTCAACCAAAGATACTGTAGCATGTATGTTGAAATTTATGAACTCAATGACCATTTGCAAATTTGTTTGCCAGAAGGTTTTTGATTTGATTTGAAGCAAATTTTATAAAGGTCAGTCCATAAGAGCAAATATGTTAGCTTGAATTTGTGGATGAGACCTTTGCCAGAAGGTTTCTGAAATGAAACAGTTCTTATATCCAAACATACAGAATTCCACAACTTCGTGTCGGTTTGAATCTGTGGAAATGACATCTTAAAGCATTACGCAGAACTTGAAATGATGTGATACAAACATTAACTTGTTATCCGACAATATATAGACAATTGTAAAGTCAATTGGTACGTCTTCAGATCCACGCGGTCGGAGGAGTCCCACCAGTAGTCATAGTCAACCTGATATGCAGAGTAGTGAATTTGTTCTGACCCCTTCACTAGTTCTGGTTCGGGTTACGCATATGCCTCCGTGCATACCAGACAGAGGTCCCGGTTGGACCGAGAAACACACTCATATTGCACAAAAGCTGAATTGTAACGCTGTTGAAAATATATTTTTTCTGTCTGCACAAACATGTTTCTCGGTCCCTAGCGATTGTAACATGTCACCTTTGCATGATTTGCCGGCGTTGCTGTTAATAACGTGCAAGGTACTCATACTTACAATCAGTTTGATGTCAGGAATATAATATACTCACACATGCTGAGCTGCAGTTTTCGTATAATTGTAATGATGCACTTTACGTGCGGTCGGCTCAATTCTCTGTTAATTGTAATAACGGGTCGCAAATGTACTGTGCTCAGCTGTTGAAAATGATAGGACTGGCCATGAAACAGGTTGTTTAAATCGTCTACTATAAAAGTAGTGTAATCCCGGCGTTAGGCCCCAGGGGCCCATTGACTGGATGCAAAATGATTATAATGCTTTTAGCTTGTGTTTTGAGAAAGAATTGCAAGAGAAACGAGATGAATATTTTACGCGTGGCCGGTCAG
>JAUMHA010406104.1:0-10975 GCA_032359765.1 Saxidomus gigantea | reverse complement strand
CCATGCTAACTGTCAAGATAAAATAATATAGAGTAAATTCAGTAACTCATATGTATCTTTCCTCAAAGAGAATAATGTAAATGATGAGTGTTCATTCAGATATTAAAAGTCAGGTCTAATTTGATCTCTTTTTGTGAGATCAGTGCTCAGACAAATAGTACATATTTGTAGGTCAAAGCCACATATTTGTATACCGGCGGTAATATATAATTATATTCCCTTTGAAAAGTAAGAAGTAATATGTAATAAAGTTAGGTGACTTTTCACCATGTCCATACTCTGTTATGACTTGTCCTGTAATTTATTTACTGTACAGACCACTTTGTTCTACAATTCTTTAATTGAAAATGACAGCTATCAGAATTGCAGCATTTTGTTGAAAATCCCAAATTCTTTAATAATACCAGACATTAATTTCTGCCTTTCTGATTCAAGTGCAGACTTTGATAAAAGTCTTTCACTTGTGATCTTATTCAGCAGTGCACCCTATTTATTGGCAAATACGTCTTGTTTAATAATCAACATACATTATGTACAATAAAGTCCAAAATGTACAGGGTGACTGTATATGAAATTTAAGGGTATAAAAGCTGCGGACAACACACACAGTTAACGGAACTTAAAGCTTGTTTAAGAAGACCGTCACTTAAATAAAGACTGTTTCAGAAAATATCAAGTACAGAACATTAACCTAATATCACTGGCACTGGACATTAAATCAATAGAACAGTTTAGTTCATACAGGTAACTTCGTTTATAACGTTTAAATTTGTTCCTTATCATTATCCGGAGTGTGTTATATCCATATAACATTTTCATAAAACAAGTAAAATGAAAAAATAATCTCGGGCAGAGAATAAAATAATTCCTTATATCTGGATTTACAGTCATACAAACAAAGTTTACTATAAAGCAGATATCATTTCTTTTATAAAATATCACAAAAAATAATAAACAGTTTTAAGTAAAATATTTAGCACTGATTTCTGTGTATGCCCTTTAAGTGTGGTGTTGATTAATCTTATTTTACATGGAAAGGAATAGTCATCCCAAAAAGTGCCTGTCTGGCCGGTCGGGGAGAGAACGAGAACATGTACATGTCGCCATGCAATCCTTCTATAATTTGCTTCCCTCCATTGTTTCGTAAACAAATTTCAGTCCACGATTTTTTACATGTACATGTACATAGGCTACAAGGTAAAGTGTGTGTTTCATACCAAATCTACAAGTGTTAAATCATTTGCTTTTGGGACGGAATTGGGACGGATTCCAGGCGGAAATGGGGCGGATTCCGGACGGAATTGGGACAAAATATGCAAATTAGTTGGGGCGGAATTTTGGAACGGAATTCTGGGGCGGAATTTTGGAGCGGAATCATAGGGCATAATTTCGGAATGGAATCCTGGGACGGAATCCTGGGGAGGTATTCTCGGGCAGAATCCTGGGACAGAATTCTGAGGCGGAATTTTTACAGGTAAAACATGATCACAAATTCTGAGCAGGATATACTTTCCAACTAATGCATAAACATCAGCAAATTATGAGAATATTAATTTACATGTATTAGCTTCACAGTTTAATTAGTAAAATATAAGGTAAAAGTACAAAGTCAAAATCAATACTATGTTTGTGAATGAAAAGTTATACATAATGTTCATCAATACGATAATGCATTTAAGCCAATGTTTTTGCTTTCATTAATTCAGTTTTTTTATTGTTTCTTGCATATGAATTTCTTTCGGTCACAGCCTGATCGAGGTCACTCTCTAGAATAGTTATTGCCAGGCTTTTTTCGTCCAAAGTCATCACATATTCTGAAAAACAGATATTTTTACACAATAAGGCCTGCATTGAAATATAAAAAGGTGCTGGTACAACTCTTGAAAGAAGAAGTGTTGCTATGATCAATTCAGACTTATACTGTATATCAATTAACATATTTGGCACTTGCCTTTAAGCACTTTTGTCTTCTTTATTACAGTAAACTACAGTATTACGAACTCCTTGGGATCATTAAATTATTTTCCTTATATCTGGAGTTTGTCATATTCGTTAAAAAAAGGAACAGAAACAAGTTAGGCGGTGTTCCTAATATTCAGATTTTCACTGTTTCTGGAGTCGCTATATACATGTACAGAGTCTACAGTATCTTATAATATGTACTGTAACTACCACTATTGAAAACACATCTCATTAGTTTCACAGTCTGAATTAATTTATTTTATAAAACAATTTGATTTAAACAAAATGTACCTCTCAGTACTGCAAGCTTCTCCTGGTCCAATACCGGTTTGTCCTCCTCCCCTGGCCTTGCTCTACCCACACTTGTCCCATGTAAGTTTGACAACTCCTGAATTATGTAAAGATCTGGTCCAGTAGAGTCCGTACATAAAAAACAGTGCCTTCCTCTGTACATTCGGACTATTGTTTGGCAACAATTTCACCTGTAACAATATCAATATAAATTAAATCTTCACCAACAGAAAATCTTTATTTAATGCTTTAAAGTGTTTCTTAAAATATAATTATGTAGAGATCATTGAGAGGGTTTCCAGGGATTGCAATATGAATTGAGATTCCAAAATAACAATTAATGTTAATACACACTAAATTGTGTAGACCTCTATATATAATTATGTGGTTTAAAGTTAAACAAAGACACTACACTCTCTTAAATCCCACATCAGGTCTTTGGTTGAATGAATAGAACAGTTTATTAACTATATAATAATATCATAGCATATCAAGTTAAAAGTTTCTATTATATACATGTAATTGATAAACACTGATTTAAGACCTTACCTCCCACTCTGACAATTATTCCACGAACATTTTCCTTTGGTTTTTCAGGTGCATTATTCTCAAACACATTTCAACAAGTTGTTTTTTGTCAAAGCTGGACAAAACTTTCAAATCCTTATTATTTTTATGCACAACAGATAAATGTTCGTCTTTTTTAAAATATACAGACGCAAACATTTCAACTGACCCCTTAACATTTTCAAATAAAAACAATTTCGGAACCAGGGAGCAGCAGTCAAGCACTCCTAATTTGCAACAAACATCATCACGTGATTCTTTATCTCACAGAGTGTGGTTGCAGCAGGATATTCAGCCGAAACTAGATATAAATGTAACCACAGATAACTAGCAATTTACATCACAATAACCTATGGGAAACCTCCGAGGCTTATCAGCTGGATATGTGTGCATCCTGGGAATATTTTACATGTACATGTGTAATCATCTACGCTCCTTCACTCTATATATAATCTTACAAAGATTCATGTAGCCTAAAAGAAATACTACATTTTTCTGACTATCAGTAAACGAAAACTCCATTTCATTGAAAAAACAAAATTAACATCGTTGAATGTCTCCTGACAAAAACACGCCTCGCTGATTGGCGAAACGGCAGCAGCCGTGAAAAAAAAACGCACTGGGAATCTTCTGATTGGCTGCTTGCTTTTGACACGCCTATTTACCCGGACACTACTTCCATATTTGGAGTGACCCGTTTTATTTACTGGCTACACTTTCCATATTTGGAGTTAAGCCGTTTTTTTCGCGTTTTTTACCGGGCGTTTTCAACGCGGTAACAACCATGAGGTAAACGGAACAAAAACGTGAGCGCCAATGTAATAAAAGCCATGGATATTAAAGGTTTCCAAGTGGGATATGAAAGCACAAAGTCTTAAGGTAGCGCCTGACAAAAGCTAGAACTTCTTTCGCCGAAATCTTCAAACGATAATCTTTTTTTTTTGTATATAGAAAGTATGAAATTTGGTAAGGTCTTTGAAAACTCTAAACAAATAAACAAAACAATGATGCTTCCTACGATTACAAAAAGAAATAGGACAATTGATATAATAAAATGTCATTCCTATCATCAATCTTTGAACAAAGCATGCAGTTGAGGTTAGCTTTCTATACTAAAATGTTTTAATGCCTTTTTATATACCATTCTCTGCTTGAGGGAACCGTGTCATAGATTTCAGATATCTGTCTTCAAATTATTTTTTGCTCTTACATGTGCTGTGATAGAAGGTTATACAATACAGTGATGTAACAATAATGTTTTCTAAAATCTATGACATGGTTTCTCAAACAGGGAATAATGTATACAATGCAGTAAAATATGTTGGTATAGGGGGTTACCCGTAGCTTTAAGCCTTAGTTTAAACATTATCTATTCGTTTATCAAAGCATGAACAAATACAATACATTTATAAACAGCATCCATGATTGAGAAGAAAGCTATACAGATTATTTAATCTCTTTCCTTTTTCTAGCTTTAATTCTCGTTCAATAAGAGGCCAAGTATCGCTCTACTGGACAGACTGGACTGTTCTGAATAAGTTTTGTGAAAATCTTTTGAAATGTTATCTTGGAAAAACTTACAGAGGTCACTGTGGCGTTGACCCCAAAAACAGTAGGGATCATCCTATGAAGCTTAAAGACTGTTGTTGATTATTACGTCTCAAAATATAATGACAGATTGCCTTCATTTTGAAAAAAAAAAGCTTTTCTTAATAATAATGTTCAACTAAATTAAACTCAGCTCCTCAAATACCACCCCGCTTCTGTTCCTGAAAAGATGGCAAATTATATGAACTGTTAATGTGTTTGCGTACTTCTTGTCGTTTGTCACGTATTTTCGCGATCTCACTTTTCGCCGGTGGTCGGTAATAATCACGTGACATTCTAGATTGTGTCGTCATATAGCTTCGTGCACTTGTTGAATCTCTCAGTCAAAATTTCCTTTTTTATGAGTTTGTTACTCAATAGACATTTTGTGTTGGATTTCTCCACTACTTATTTTGAATAACATGATAAATATCATAAGTCAATGTACCTGAAACCCCACCAAGAGAAATCAGCCTATGATGAAATCATAATAATAATATTTATACAGATCCGGCAAACTAGACAAAATGTCTAGGTAGCAGTATACGACTACCTAGCCACATCCTTTTTATTTGACTGGGAATTAGTTTGGCCTCAATTGAAAAAAAACTGTGATACAACATGTGCTCGTCTGCTGCAACGATTTATTTTCCTGAACAAAAGATGGAATAAAGAAACTATGTCTCCAAGTCATAAACTTCAATAAGCTACAGATGCTGACAAACGATTCCGAACACTTGAAAACTCATGTCTAAACCGCATTTGTTTTATGCTGTTAACTGAATAATCTGATGTAATAATGTTACAGTTCCTTTGTAGCTCGCAGACAATTGTTGTGAGTCATAGGTGATCTCATGCATTGATCCATCATAACACCAGACACAGAAACGTTCTCTAAAATGAACACGGCAGATAAGCGCTTTTCAGACATGACATTCTGGCAACCTTCGAGACCCAATGCAAAACTTATTTCCCCTTAATATACGACAAGCTGATATATAATTTACTTGTGTGTTTGCTACGTGTACTAAGAATACATTTCAGACGTTTTTACTAGACATATATGATCGGGCACGCGATATTCTGCTTAAAAAGGGGCTGAGTGTGAAATAATAACTGACGATGTCGTCTTTATTTAGTCTGTGATCGTCTGTCCTGACCTCTGAGACCTTTAACCTCCAATACCAACGTTCCAGTTGGTATGATAACAGGGAGGTAGAAAAGATGTCGGTTGTTAAGACCTCGGCAAACTGATTGAAATATCAATAACATTCTCTATATTGATGGTCCTCCTTCTTCCACCCGAGGCCAACTAGTCGCGACCATATAAATATATAGTACTATGCAAGGATGCGCGATAAAACTGGTAGTCTGGAACGTCCCCATATCGATCTACTTAATGTAAGCCCACTGATGAATTACAGAAATGAAAGCTTTAGTTTATTGTTTCCAGAAATGGCACAGCTTTTATACTTTTTGTATAATTTTGAAAAAACTATTCCGAACTACCCTACCCCAGTATAGATATGTCAACAAATGTTGAATTTGGTTAAAGAATCGGCCACGTTTAGACAACTAAATAAATATTGTTGGACTGTGAACATGCTTTTTCGGATATTTTGAAAGTGAAAGTACCCGATGATGCCGTAAAATGCCGGTAGGTGGTGCTCTTAAAAAACTATCGTGAGATTACCGGATATATCGATATTGTGACTAGATCGATATAACGGGCTTCGTTTGAGACGCGATACGTACAGTTATGATTTCACCCGTACCGTTAGATTTAAGTAAATTAAATCCTGCAATAAGTCAATAATTTATTAACTGAAACTTAAATTTGATCAATACCCTCAAAATTTGAGTTAAATACGAGCTTTGTTGTGGGTTTACCAATGATCTATTCTTAGCACAGTATTTCCGAACTCGGCTTTGAATTCAACATTTATACATGCTTTGTGTGACGACACTTGTTGACACGAAGATTTTTTCCATACAAACTGCATTTTTGTTTTGTTACATTCCTTAAAGAGAAAATATGCAGAGAAGTTACAGTCTGGTTAGATTAAAAACTTCAACAGCAATAAAAAGACTGAAAGATATTGATAATATAATACACCCGAAAGAAAAACAAAAGGGGAAAAGATGCTGAAAAAGTCGTCGTTAAAAAACCTCACGAGGATCGAGGTACAAATTGGGTTCGAAAGAGGCAAGCGATATGATAGCACATTAAAGTTAAACTTCAAGCCAAACAAAGCAAGTATGGAGCTAACTCAAACTGACTAACCACTTGCTTCGCAATAGTAAACGTTGATTCTTTCAAGTTGCTGGTCCGAGTCCCCGTGGTAGGTACCAGTGGGGTCAATACCATGCTCGTCTGAGATGACCTCCCAGAACTAATAAAACAAAAACAAAATTCATATAGTTCATATAGCTACCTGTCACTTCAAAATAATAAACGGTGATTATTTTGGATTTGGAAGTCTGAATCTCCGTGCTATGAACCGGTTGGGTCAATACATTATTTCCCAAAACTGAAATAAACAGAAATCTAATTACGTAGTGATGCATTTTTCTTCTTCTTCCTGTGCAGTTGGCTCCCGGGTTGATATACCAGGAGTATGTCCTGTAATTCATTCTTGTTTTATGGCTATAGAAAAACAATGTACTGTATATCTGATAATTTTCACTGTGTATCGGGCGGAGCTTAACTGTGATCTAAAAAGACTATCTATAAATATTAGTATAGAGAACAGTTACAAAGATGTACATAAAATAAAGACACATCTAAATATAAGACATAATATATGGCAACGATGTGGAATCACTCATATATATATATATATACCAATGACTTAATACCAGCGATGACCCTGAACCTTGATAACTTATTTTTTACTGTAAATTTTCTAAAGAATCCGAAAATAAGTGTAGGTCAGACACAAAACCTGGTTTATTTGCTATGTTTATAATTGTTTTACCGTCAGATAAATTGTTTTGTCGAAAGAAAAAATTATTAGCCTATGGTATATATTAACAACTCAACAGCTGGATTGTAGTGACATATTTAGCAAGACATTAAACACTTTATTTGCAGGAAACTAATTCTCATCTTCGAGAATTGTGTGACAGTTGATAAGATTTATCAAACTTAGATGTTTTGTTTTAGAAAAATATGAAATAAAATGCAGAATTTATTAATTTATTTTTAAATTCTGACCAATCTATGTATCTGTAAATCTAGCTTTAAAATGTTTCTCGTCTGTTGTTGAATGAAGTAAAGTATGACTCTTTGATTGAAATGAAGAATTTGTTTGTGGAAGAGAAATAGTGTACACTTTTCTCAGACTGTAGCAAACGTTATTTACTTGTCTTATTTGAGTAATCTATTTACATAACGCAACACTTTACTCAATTTGAAAGAATGCATACCTTTATGGTTTATATAACATTGTCAATTAAATGACCACCATATATCTATATGTTAAATATACGTAGATTCTATTGAAAACATAACTATATATTAATTTTCTTAATTGTTTTCGTTTTTCTTTTTCAAAAAAGAACTTTTTCACTCTTTAATTATGTACATCATCATTTATCAACTTTTACCCACTGCAATAGTAGCTATGCAGCTGATTATGGAAAACAGAAGCTAGTCTTTCATTGGCTAAGACCCCTACTGTGAATACACAGGTCTGTCTGGACCACTGTGACCACATTTTTCACATCCAATTGTGTTATGACACAAACACATGTAGGCCTAAGAATATATGTTTGTATCATCGTGTTGTATACAGTGTAGTTAAGAGACAACTATGTTTTTTAATGGGGTAGTGTAATTAAAATAAAATGAAAACCCTGTGTACTTAACCAATTTCAATATTCATACTTTTAACATGTTTAGTAAGTTGAAACTTTGAACAAAAAGTAGTCCAAATAATTGTACTCAACGGATCAATATATGTTTTGCTAAGCGTTATCCAGTAAAAGCGCATATGTCTATAACATTTCAGTATGTAAAATGAGTCTGCATTTGGAGTCGAATTAAAGGATACCACATTGACTATAATAAAGTCATTTATTAGTCGGCGCTCAGGAGAGCGCCGACCATATTGAACATTGTCAAAGTTATCGCAAAAGTTGGGGACAAGTTGGTATTGACGATTATTTTTTTATTATTATTATGTCGTTTCATTGAATAAAAATTATTGAAATTTAACCAAAGTATTCATCTGAAACAATGATGAAATATTTCATCGCTATGAAAAGGAAAATATCATGTTTGATAATAATCAACATTTTCTTAAAATTCGATCCCATAATTAATTAATAAAGTGGGTTCGATCTTGCAACAAAAAGGCACTCCTACGCAGTAAACTTTTCTAGTTCGGTTCCCAGTGTAGTTAGCCTTGTAACCAGGCCCTGAAATATCCATTTTACTAGTTAATATTTGACTGTTTTGTTCTAGAGCCAGGCTACTATCCAGAGCCGATAAAACTGCACCAGTGTACGAAGCATAATCATATAAAATAGACTGGAAATAGTGCATGAAATATAGTATTTTGAAAAAACATAAATTTTATCAGACTAGTAACTAGTCTACAGTGTAGTGTATTGAAACTATTGGATCCCTGAATTTTATAAGACGGGTTCAACAAGTACAAAACAAAAGCCGCGGGTTCACGATGGCTCCTTTGTGTTAAGTTTCAGCTATTTTTTAACATGCTGTTTATATTTTTGAAAGCAATAAAACATATAATATTTATCTGGGTCAGTTTTTCTTGTGCTTTAGGTATATAACCTGTTACGGTTGAGCACACACATGTGTTTGTAAATATACAACCTCTGACAATGCATCAGCGAAACAACTATAATGCTCGAGAAGTCATTACTTCGTCATAAATGATGACTTTCTGAAATTAGCCTAAAGTGGTGTCTTGTTATAAGTCAAAAGTCAATCGGCAATCGATTCAGCAAACCACTTATGATCCAGGCGGTATGAGTACGAATTGCATTCACAGATGGTCTATTTAAATGCACCAACTTGTACAGTTATAATTACAAATATTCTCCATGTATGAAAATTACATGTATCGGACACGTTTAGGTCTTCAGAATATTCTGCACCGACTTGATGAAGTGAATCATTGTTTGTCTTGTTATTTTTGAGCAAATGAGAGCTGTAACTTCTCAACCATTAATCTACAAATCATTGGACTGCTTAATCGTTCTGCTAACAGACCCAGTAAACAATATCACAATTAATAGTCCTTGATCGCCGTGACTCACTCGCCAGTCTGGCTGTGTTAATCATCAACGAATTATGTCAAAGTTGTTTAAAAAATACCACTTTGCAGTTCTACTACATGTACATGATGAAACAAGATGGAGAAAGTAAACAAATCATAATTATACATTAATAATTAAACTTACAATATGCAGCTCTTTAAGACACCGTTTAGTCGCTTTGTTCAAGCAAATGTTTCAAAATAAATTAAGACTCTGGGTCTCCCTGTCTGGAACCGGACGAGGAGACACTGCCTAAGGAGTAAACTCACTCACCTTGCTCCCGATTTGGTTTCCGCACTGGCCTGCTTGAAGATGTACAATTTCCCTCATTTTGTCTGAATGTAACTGATCGCACGCCTTTACTTGTAATGCTTGTCAGAAGTGAATCATCTCACTTGTATAATATAAATTATCTGCAGCTGCGCTCGCCTATCGGCTGCATCCTATTCGTAAACAGCTTGTTCCGAACTTTGCCAGTGTTAGATATTTAAAGCTCTCAAAAAAGCCTGGAACATAGAGTTTAACAGTCCGTTATTGGTTTTAGCTCCCTTGAAAAATCGACAATATGTACATGATTTACACATTTTCATTAATGTGCATAATCTTAAAGCTTGTAAGTATATTTTAATTGCATGCTTTATAGGATTGTAAGACAAAGAGCATGCTAGCATACTTTCATTATTGATTAGTCGGTTAAAGTACGCATGGAGCATTTCATTCTAAGGTGTTACAGTTTACATAGTTTTCGCATATAAGAAACTGAATTTTCTATGAAACTGGGAAAATATCATGCCGGTTTCCATAAAAATGTAAATTAATGTTCTTGTGTTTTTTATCATTGAAATTGTGCTTAATTTTGAAAAAGTGTAACTTATGAATTTTACACCCCCACAATGTTTTGTAATAATCCATTTTCCCACGGTCCATGACAGAATATATTTTTATATTTATATATTGCTTTTTACGGCACGGGATCAGTGGTCCAGTGAGACAGACCTAAAACCGAGGTCCCATGTATCGGTACTATACACCGGGCATTTTAAAGGACCAGTGGGTGTCTCTGGAATGGGACGCGTTCTGTATCTTGCACTATCCCCTAAAACCTAAAATAAGTAAACTCTTCTGGGGGCGTTGGTCATAATATAGATTATCTGGTACTAACGATAAAACTCTAGAATACATACATGCGCAGCAGTATTAAGCTCGCTTTTGATCGGAAGTTAGTATATTTTCAACTGCCAATTAAGAAGAAGAAGAAGAAGAAGAAGAAGAAGAAGAA
>JAUMHA010406093.1:0-10976 GCA_032359765.1 Saxidomus gigantea | reverse complement strand
ATAAAAATATGTAGCCTGACAACGAACGAAACCACAGGCCATTGACTTACGGCGCAAATCCGGTCAATTTACATATATGCACCGACTGTGACGTGTTCGTTCTGTGACATAAATCCTTGCGAAACTGAAGTTAGTCATCGAAATTCAGAAATCTTGTATTAGATGCGTGTTAGATTATCTTTACAATTTTATCAAAGATGCCACTTCGAGAAAAGTGTGCGGTGTGTCAAGAACCGTTCATGGCAATTGCTCTGATGGCTGATATTCATGTTCGCTTCCTATTCGTAAACGTGGCTTTAACCGATGCATCACATCGATACCGCAGAACAGTTAAGTTAATGGTCGGTTTTCTCAAAAATTGCACTTTTTAACACAAAACGTGTGCACCAAACATTTCTATTACATGAACACAGATGCATTTTCTCAAGAAACGGTACATATAAATTGAGCATTCTTTAAAAAGGGTATGGTATAAGTTATACATGTTTTCCCAGTGTATGTCTGAATAGTACTCCGTTTGCATTGTATGTCGCCGAGCCGTTAGGATTATACAATACCGCAATAATTACATTCAAGCCTATTTGATTGACAAAATCACAATCAATATTCAATGAATAACTGATAAACATTAATTAATATTTAAGTGTAAATTAATAACTCCTTTGGGGTACCTCATAAAGGTACATGGAGATAACTATAGGCAAGGATCGCTGATAACGTTATCAGGTATATTCCTGACATCATTTGGTTGTTATCAACTTTGACAATCAAAACAACACGGATTTGGATATTTTCACTTTAAGTTAAGGTACGATTATCATCAATTTAAGCAGTCTCAGTTGATAGATATCGTAAAAATGTAATCTCCAGTTATTTATACGAAATGAAAATCTCCAACCGCCATAGTTGTTTATTTGTGTCCAAAGGCATAACGTATGTACACGGCTCGAAGCGCTTTCATCAAATATGTACACGGCTCGATTAACCAGACGAAAAGCGAGAATTTTGGTTGCGGTATATCGGGCTTTGTTTCATATTTATCACTTTTGGGACTTTAAATCGTTTGCACGTGCAAAATGTTTACTTAGTTATAGATGGAAATGAGTCTTTGTTAAGTCAAATACGCACAGTCACGTTGATACAGATGAGTTCTTATATATCCTTTAGTACCATACGGAAGGAGCAGCGTGCGTGTTGTTCACAGCTGAGCAATGTTTCACTTTAATTCAGTCTAACAATTTCAACTATCGTCAGACGTATAGCTTATAATGACAAACTACATTTAATTATGTTTTCAATTGCATCACAGTTCATTGTTTTATGTGACATTGACAGTAACGTATACTACATAAATGTTTGATCAGTCCATTAATGTTCTAACGCGTGTAGTGCACTTATGAGATCACACAATCCTGCTTGTTTTGTGAGCGAGCATGGGATTTTCTCATTTTTGGCTTGCTACCCCTGCGAATAAGACTCCTGCTTCTACTGAATTTACTTGCACTATCTGAACCTGACTCGGATCCATTAGTTTTCTCTGCCATGACGGCCG
Source organism: Saxidomus gigantea (assembly GCA_032359765.1). NCBI lineage: Eukaryota > Metazoa > Mollusca > Bivalvia > Venerida > Veneridae > Saxidomus > Saxidomus gigantea. Next base: position 9,424 of record JAUMHA010406093.1, on the reverse strand, counting down.
ATTGAACCTCTAGAGAATGTTCACTAAGACGCCTAGGCATGAATGGTTCGTTAATTGGTACCCTGGGATTTTTTGCCTTTTCCATTAGTAGTTTAAATACGTCGTGAGTACCCTCATTGGTTTTAGCAGACACTTCTATGAAAGCACCGCAGTTTCCATCGTTGTACACCCAATTCAGTGCATCAAATTTTTCCACCTGTCTGTTATCCTCTAAGTCTATTTTGTTTCCTACTATAACGCATGGCAAATCCTCGTAATTACTACGCACCTCTTTAATTTGTTCCCAAAGTCTCTTTACTTCCTCAAAAGTTTCTTGATTAATTACAGAATACACAAGAATAAAAGCGTGAGCAGTAGTTATAGACAACCTGCGCATTGCCGGAAATACTAATTTTCCTGCTGTATCTAAGAAATCCACCCGAATATCAGCACCCTGTATCACGTATTCCCGACAATATAAATCCTCAACCGTCTCTTGGTATGTGTCACTGTATGTATTGAACAGGAATCTTTTAAGGATTGAACTTTTTCCGACACCACCCGCTCCTAGGAGCACCACGCGATTCCGTTGCTCGTGTTCACTCATTGTTGCTCAAATATTCAAATAAGATTAAAGTAAACGTTTCCTTGGTCTGTTATGTTGTTTCTTTAAGTTAAACTGAATCAATATCAGCTTTAATATAACTGATATGTAAAATCTAGCGCGTGTAGTGAAACGGTATATTGTTTATTAGACAGTTCAATACCATCTGTCGCTGTACGTTTCATCTTTAGGGAAGTTAAAAGTTGTTATTGGTTATATCCGACAGAAACTATAACTGCAACACTTGCCATTACCTTAAAAGGTTTTTTTTTCAATATTCGAGACGACCATGGCGCGTGCTCTGATTAGCATCACTATCATAGCTTTTGTAATTTTTGTCAGATACCATTATCTCGCCATTATCTCAGTTGTTAAGAGAGCTCCTGTCCTGTAAATCCAATTAATCACAGAAACTCTTAAACTCTCAGAATAATTTAGACTAGTCTGTATAATTTAGTGGAGCGGTTATTGACTGCTCCGACTTCCACCATATATATCTAGAGTCAGCCTGCAAATACAAATACATAAAGCAATTTAAATTTGTGTGTTTTAAGTCTAAGAACATTACACAATATGTTATCCCATCGTGATTAAATGTAAATTTTCCAAAATAATATTAAATCAGTCTCAAACAGACCTGTAGGTCGGTGTTTATTAATTTAATCTTTGAAGAATATTTGCACGGCAAGCATTGGTGTTAATCTGTATTGTTTACAATCGGAAAGGATGAGGGTTATAGAGACGAGATCTGTTTCTTGAAACTGGGCAGAAAAGTACACATATTTATTGTATACCGTAAAGAGAAATAACTCGATAAAATAGCGTAGCTGCCGCTGCTGCCGGTGTACGGATCAACCGTCACCGAAAAAGCGCGGGTGTATCTTCCACGTTAATTTGTTCTTTGTGAGGGCGAAATTTACTTTAATCTCTTTTATTTGTTGTAATTTTATTCAATAAAAACGTTCACATAGAAACCATGTATATCATGTGGCTTACAAGAAAATGCTACTAGTTGTCAATAAAGCGTGAAAGGCTGGGGCTAAATCATTTATATGACTTATTTCCTGGCAGTAATACGTGACTCCTGTGTCTAGCTGCATTTTATAGACCCACAACAATAGCATGACTCAGTCTATCACTTTATTCCACTGTGGCTTTTAGGTTCTTGAAGAAAATTGCATATATAATGACTTCTACGCTCCTCGACTAATATATGAATATAAATGATAGCATCCGACAGGCTTATTCTTCCATACCAGATTGGGGTATCTGCAGTTTCTTACCAGTTCTGGAAAATCTCATCTTACACCGCCTGGTATAAGATGACTTAATGCCTCAGAACGAACTACTTTTATGAATGAATGTGTAAATGCATACATTACTAAAAGAAATTATCGGTAAGCATAAGTTATTATTTTTATTTTAGTCACAGTCTGCTTCTATTAGTAGAATATGGTATGCAAGAAAAATAATCTGTCACTGGTTCCACGTGCAGATGAGAATATCCTCGTTTCCGCCAAAAACAGTTACCTTTGAGCCGGATATTCCCATCTGCACGTGCAACCAGTGAAAGATTCTTATATTTCCAAGCAGGCGGATATAGAAATACTGTGAAACGCAGTAAAGCAAACCCCCTATAACAGCAAATTTGTAGATGAAATAAAACGTAATTCCGAACAGCTGTCACTTAATATGACCAGTACCCTATACAACTCAAGACTACAGATATAAATTTGACCTTCTGATACGGGTAATCCATTAAATGAGATCGATTTCTTACTAAAACTGACGATAAAATAAAAATTATGTCTAAATGCTTTGAGCAAAATCGTTTTAATTGTGTTTTCAGAAGCTTGTGCCTACTGCCGTCATAATCAGTAAGTCCCTCTGGATTAAAAGCTGCTCGCTCTCAGATTTTGGTAAAAAATAAAGTTCTTCAAGCTGTATGATAATACATATATATAGTCATATAAAACGGTTCCAGTATAAATTCTTGTCACGATGAAATAATACGCTACCAAATAATGTAGCGTTGCAAACGCTTTTGATGTTCCAATATTATATGTTATTTGGTTTTTGAAGTGGTATATGGGGATATATTACCCGCCTAGACTTATATTACCCGAGCCGTTAGGCAAGGAACATCCCTGCCGAGTTTCTTAAAACATTCGCCTGGTAGTTTCAGAAGATATGTCTCTTTGTGCCAGGTGAGCTTATAAAGCTAATCAGCGCACGAATGTTTTCAAGCCATAAAATTTGTAATTTATTCTTTATTTATAGACTGAATGTAGTCTTTCTTTGCCTCTAGCACTTTATGAAAACAACAGATGTATGATCACATAAATCTCCAGCCAGATAAATGATACAATATACAAATGTATATCATGTGACACTGAAGTTATTAATATTTCATGTATTTGATGAAATATGTTTTCTGTATAGAATTTCATTGATCGTAAATATGAACAAGAATCATTTTGAAAAAGCAGCAGAACGCATTAACGTTAAGTTATTTTTAAATAAAAACGAAAATATACGACTATAGATACAGTTAACTTTACATAAAATGTTTTATAGCATATGCTAGATAATCAGTTTTCATGAAATACGAAATATACATATAGGAACATATAAGAGATCCCAAGACAGTACAAAGGACACCACACGTCAGTAACCAGACACACAGAAAAGCATTGCATAGAACAATTTATAATCTGGTCATCTGAATAAGTCAGAAAAGAAAACATGTAACGCAATATGTACTTCATTTGTAAGTTTGGGTCACATAGTTCTCACATAGATACATCTCAAGAAAAATGCGGGCCTAGAAGTATTTTTAAATGAAATTGCATCAACACTGGAACAAAGTATCTGTAGATGATTGTCAGTTGGATGAAATTATTTACTGATATTTGATTATAGTCGTGTTAATAATTGAAACAGACCTTTAAGATTCTAGCAGTACATAATTATAGCTCTATGTAGGACTTCGCGGGAATAACGATACAGCAAGTCTCTTACGCTAAATCATGATATTCAGCAGTCACTGAACGTCAAATATCAGGATATATTTCTGCTTGTAAAGTGACATAACAACGGCATACATTTAAATTTTCAGCGTATATCACTTGAATGGTGACGAAATGTTACACAGTTTTACAATGGTGTGATCAAACAAGGTCTGAGTGAGATTTTAGTCTGGAATGTACAACATTTCCTCCAAGAAATGTGATTATATTACTGTACACTTTACTTGGCTATCAGCATATAATCTCATTTCTATTGTTTATTTACATCGAATGATCTTATTTATCTCGAAATACAGACGCTTCCAGCTGGAAAGTTAACACAGTATATTTCTATGAGAGTAGACATATTTCTCCGTCTTCCGTAGAAAGTGTGAGTGTATAGATGATCGAATCAGGTGAACCAAGTATACCATCTTTAAAGGCCAAATAATAAGCCACTGATAGGTATAATTTTTCAGGACGTATTTTCATGTTGTATCTAATAGTTGACATGTTATTGTATATTTAATACGGGGTTGGAAAATGTAACATGTAAGTGAAGTTGTGTATAGTTCTTTGAACAAGATGTTATGAAATTAATGAAAATCGCCTAGGAAGGTACGATGGAGAATAGGTTAAAACCACTGTTCATTGTGTAGCAAGAATGAAGTGTCACTTTTGCAAGTCTGCAGGGATATAAACATAAAACTTTTGACTGTTTTCAGCAAAACCAGGTCTTTTTAATTTTCTATATACCTTTGTTGCTTGCCAATCATCATGTTTTTATGGCATATTCTAAGATATGTGCTGGCATTTTGAAAAATGACACTTGTCAAATGTGATATTATATCTTTAAATATATTGTATGCTCAAGCTTCTCCTGGAAACACCTTTTTTTAGATATATTGCAAATATTTTATGGTTTACTTTATAACGTGATACTGATGCTGTGAAGTGCGTAGGCGATTGCTTTTAAAGATAATGTACTATAGTTGTTATTGAAATGATTTTGATATCCCGTTGTTTTACAAATAAGACTATTTCACACATAGTGTTAACTAAGCGAGATGAAAAAAATCCGCTATAATTATATATTTTACGTATTCAATTGCATTTTTCGGCGCAGTCGTATTAAGCTCGCTTTTGACCGTAAGTTTGAAACTCTTCAAGCGTCTATGAAATGACAAGTAGAATGTATAACATTTTTTTAAATGAGAAATTTACGCTATAAGGCACCATTTAATTGGATAATACCGAATGAGAATAAACAATAAAATGTGTTTGCGTTTTCGGTCTTTCTTGAATGGGTTTATAATTCAAGTACGTAAATAATTCATATCTATCAACATGATATGTGGTGCAGCCAAATTAAGTTAAAAAATATGTTAAATATAAGTGTAGAAAATTTATTCTTTCTCGGCCAGTGAATAACGGTCAATGTTTCTCGTAGCATATATGATTAGAAAAACAAGGATTAAGTTTGTTTTCCTGATACATATGTCGACTTAAATACTTAATTACGATAAGGGATAAAATTGACAAGTGCCGGATTAACTCTGTCGGGAGAGTATTCAGTAAAACAACTTTGCAACCGAAGGTACATTGGTTCGAATCCCGGTCAAGGTTCCTTTTTTTCTCACAATGTGACATTTTGGGCCTTCCGACTTAATAATATTAAATTTCACTATAAGAATCTAGCTAACAATCACTTTCATATACCAAGAATTGGGCGGTCTTTTTTTTTTAAAGGTAGTTGTTGTTTTAAGTATTGGTATCTTACCAAAAGGGCAAAACATACTTGCCTTACACATTGTAATAAGTAACTTTTACTTTCAATTCATTTAATAGAGTTATCGAATAATGAAGTATTTTTGCATAAGCTATTGTTTCATGTTTCTGCTTTAACATTTCCTCAATTTTACAACGACATTTTTGGGGCATGTGTTGGAAAAGCAATGATTAAATCAGCTAAAGATATGTCGTGCTATATTAAACATCCAAATTCCAATTTCATTATGATTTTATCGCTGCAAACTATCTATAATTTGTTTCGTCTGACTTATCACGTAGAGGGCATATATTTGTGGGCGTGATTTTTTTTCTCAACACCACCAGGGAACTATCAATGTATACTGGAACATTTATGAATGTTCTGTCTGTCGTATTGTTCTGCTGCAGCTTTGTCTTCCTTTATATAAAGAATAGTCATTGTGTGTTATTTACAATCGCAGACCCGTGAACACTATTATGTGTTAAACAATGTTAACATCTATAATTCAAACATTTTTTTCTAAACAGAACAAGAACATAATATAAAATTGTCTGTACATTTTAAAATTTGCATTGATTATTGGAAAAGATTTTCAAATTTACCTTTTCAATTTTCTGTATCTGAGACAGACATTTAGGTTTTTATGTTCGCTTAGTTATTACATTTCTGAGATAGTTTCATCTCAATAAGGACAGTTTCGAACACATTATCCAAATAAAACAAACGGAGGGAGACAGGCCACAACATGCCAAGAACGCTTTTTTTTGCAACATTTCGCACAGTATGTTAATATAAAACTAAACTTTGCAGAGGAAAGGAAATAACAACACTTCTAAGATTCTAAGTCAGATTGTGGACTTAGTTGTAAATCATCTAGCGTCTTCGTGGTGCCACATATAGCTTCCTTAAATATCCCCTAATGTAGTATATATGGATCGACTATGTGTTCGAGTATGAGTCTTATAAGCATAAAACATAAGAAAACTTATCATATGCATAATCTTATCACAGGATACCAACAAAGCCAGAGTGTTAAAAAAGCATGCCAAACAATTTCATGCTATAACATCAAGATATGCGACAAGTTCACTTAGATCACGGACCTGGTATGTTTATATAGGTCCGTGTCGGACTAGTTATACCATTTTGGTCACAAGTGTTGGAACTATTTACTTTTAATCAACTGATAAAATTGTTTAACTCGGATGCTTTAATTTTTTTTATAGAAAGTGATATTTCAATAATTGTTAATACCAGTACAGTGATTCTCATGACAAATTTTCGTCAAGATCCAATGGCAAACTTTGCATTTTTCACCAATGATTGTTCCAACTGATAAGACCAGTTTGTATTTTTGGTATACCATTCACTTTCTCTGGCCAGAGTTATTATTTGTTCATGCTAGTGTTAAGTTAAAATGACTTTGATTTTGTTCTGTTGCGTAAAGCTCATAAAACGCCAATGACATAAAAAGCTAGCTTTGTCTGACTAAAATTTCCGTTTCACTAAGACAGACAAAAATTAGATTTCTGAAATCTCTTTCGATAATGATATCTTTGCGTTGGTTCCCAGCGTTTCCAATTACATGGATGATTCCTAATTAAATCTCGCGTGCCCAAATAAAACATGCCTACAAACAGAGAAAATCACAACATTGTATCACTCAATCTATACATAAAGCTACGTAATTAATTAACAGTCTATCATTGTCAGCAACGAAAACACTGCGTCTGAAAGCATTAAATAAACCACAGACCAAAAACACTTTTTCTCTTCTTCCATTTATTGACATTTCCTGTTTAAAACTTGGTGGATAAAAATGATTGTTTTTAGAATCACAAGCTCTAGGGTAACTGTTAATGATCTATACACTCTACATCTGTTAAAGCTGCTCGCTCCTTTACGTTTGATTTTTTTTTTTTTTTAAATTGACATTATACTTATTCATAAATATAAAATTAAGGCTTAAATCAAAATATAAGCGAAAATATAGAAAGGAATTTGCAGAAATTGATTAAAAATGTCGGTTACACGGCACCGCTACACTATATGTTTATATTCGAATTTGATAGCGTATTATTGGAAATTTAGACATGACAGGAATTTATACTGGAGCCTTTTCATACAGTTTGAAGAAATTTATTTTTTTACCAAAATGTTAGAGCGAGTAGCTTTTATAATGTGCATTTTGATACACACTAGCGAAACACATTTTAATTCTTAAGTAAATATCTTTAGATTTGACCTTGATAGTAGAACTATTGCTGGGCGAGTTGAGAGGAAACCCTACCATTTTAAACTCTGGCCATTTTCTGTAATTTTCTCGGGTAATCCAAGTAACGAGCAGATCGAGTAAGACAGCGGCATGTGCATTATTCTATAATTTACTCTTCCCTTGTAACCCCAACTTGCTAGAGTATAAGTCAGGTTTCAAGATGAAGGACTGGATTAGAGAATATCTAGCAGTTTTACTGATTTTTAACTGATTTTCGTCCTCTTGACATTTTTATCAATTTGAGATGGAAAATAAAGAAATTTAAAAAAGGTGTTCGAGTTTCAAATGCTTTGTCAAACTAAAGAGGTACATGTTGAAAATGTAATCAAACTCAATAGTCCAATATGTTCGCGATATAGACATCGAGTTGTGAGCATGCGCCAATACTTTACCAGAGTAACGAGAGTAGCTAATCCGAAAAATATATATGACAAGTTGTTGTACAATAAATGGGTGGATAATGATTTATCATAGAACGTCCCTAAGTTGATTATTTAAGCTTAAACGGGACAAGTGCTCCTTTAAGTACAACAACACTCTATTTGTTTCTATGTTCTGCCTCAATAAGACAGACAGTAAGACAGACAGTTTTGACCTGTCATTCAAACCAATTCTCTATCTTAGTCATGTGTTAAACTTGGATTTCCGTTCTTTTTTTGGCAGCTTCAGACAACGGTAACTGATGTCGTCTGGTCTGCGCTGCGTTGGTTAATACCATCTCATAAAGATTAACATTTATGTATAAACTGTTGCTACGTTTCCTTGAATGCTCATATATATCTGTTAGGTAACAGTACTATGTACAAATACTGTACTGCTATTCCGCCAGACTGATATATTTGAGTTTTATACAATATTGATAAGTACACAACAAATATCTAATGCAATGGATTGTCTGTAAAGTAAAGCTAAAATGAAGAAACATCATTCATTGTTTACCCGTATAAAAGACAATATCAATGTATTATTTCTGTGCAATGCTTGGCATTTATATTCATTGCATTTTGCAGACTTTAGTGCGATCCATTACTGGAATATCTGCTCTGGGGATATGTTTTTTTAAAAATAATAAGATCATAAATCAGTGGTATAATATTTTAAATCCGGTAAGACAGGATTTTAGTAACGCTTAGTAACGAGAGAAAACAGATATTAATGAGAAACTTTTCACCAGTAAATATCGAGGAACACAATAATTATAACTATAAATCATCTATTTGAGAATGTGTGGGCTCACGATGTTTAAGAAATGGCAAATTATGACAAAAAATGTCACATATAAAATGTTGTTTGTAACTTAGACTCGAGGTAAGCGTGAAGATGTCTATATCTGACCTTTACGTGAATACGAATCTAACTGCGACGCTTTATGCTCAGAGCTGTGAAATTGAAACCGTATAAAAGTTACAGTTATACGGATTTGATTGAGAACTGTGGCTCTGTCTGTTTTCCAGATTTCCAGTACAATGTACAAATGTCACTCTAATGCGACACAATTAATAGTTTATAGAATTTTGCATCCTTCTACAAGTTGCCTCGTACTTAATAATTCTAACACAATGAATACCTCTCTTTACCGAGTGGGCACCAAAAGTAATATTTTCACGAGTGGCACAGTCACGAGTGAAAATAACAACTTTTGGTGTTCACGAGTGAAATGATCCTGATATTACACCGATAACAACAATTATTCCGTTTATTTTATGGTTAAAACTCTACTTTTATTGAGTTTGTTTCTATAAAATATCGAAAATCGCGGGAAACGTCATCCGAAAACATAGCGCAAA